>BOPN01006761.1:0-12500 GCA_017312705.2 Penaeus japonicus
CTTAATAAAACTACAAGGGACCTCAACGTTTTCACTGCCTCATATTAATCGCTTTTGCAACATGAAGCCATAAGTCCTTGGCAGAAGTAGATGTGGTATTACCTCATAGTTTTGAGTTAAACTGCGATATTGTCAAAAGATAAAGAATTTTTCTACAGTTTACGCCATGTAGACATGGGTTAATGATGTATTTGATGATAAAAATACGGTGATAAGCAATGTAGTCATAAAAAAAACATCTACGACGTTATTTAAGTTTTTTTCTTTTTTTCTTTTTTGTGGAGGGGGTTACTTCATCCATGTCGGGTTGTCTATCGGCAGATGATCCATGCGGCACTCATGAACATGCAGACATGTACATGTACATGCAGACATGTACATGACGTTCCTGTTTACCAACGGTTTAAATCTTGGGTGGCTTTGCGTGAACTATTGGAATTTGGGTAATTTGGAAGCACTGGCTTATTGCAAATTTCTTAGATTACTTATTATAGTCTTTTATTATATGTTATTTAAAAAAATAGTTACAATCCATCAGAGTGAAGGAGCCGAGTAATTTTTCTTTTTCTTTTTTTTTATTATATTTATTATATTTATATTAAGCATCACTGAGAGACTCATTCCTCATCTAGCAATCAATAAAATCAATGGCTTGTCGAACGGGCGCTCCCAGGCGAAATATCATGCATATCAAACATTCGGCCGGAGCGCTTAACTGACTCCGCCCTTCTTACCTCACCAATGACAAACTGGCTCACCACACACCAACATGCTTTCCACTTCACTAATGTCAAATGCTCAATGGAATCAAACAGCGATATTCATTTCCTTATTCTCTCTCTCTCTTTTTCTCTTTCTCTATTTCTCTCTCTCTCTCTCCCTCTCTCTCTCTCTCTCTCTCTCTCTCTCTCTCTCTCTCTCTCTCTCTCTCTCTCTCTCTCTCTCTATATATATATATATATATATATATATATATATATATATATATCTGTCTATCTATCTATAATCCTTCATACTGTCTATCTTCACTACTGCAGAAAGAAGAGATAGAGAGAGAATCTTTTTAAATTAAAAAAAATGGAAAAATTATAGTCGTAACGTGTATAACAAAATCCTGGAAGCGACAGACTTTTACTATTTTTCTTCATTGCCACCAACACCTCGTATCTCGAGAATGCAACAAGCATTTCCAGCGAAATCCAGTCAAAAAAAGAAGAAAACACTTCTCTGAAAAGAGAGACGCTGCTTGCAGAACTTGCTGAATGAGGAAAGCATGACCGTAGATCTGTGTGATCCTTTTGTTGAAATAAGACGAACTCGTTAGACTGGAAAACAGGCTCGGTCTTATGCAGTCTAAAGTGGAAAGCAAAAGGATTGGTTTAAGTGGTGACAGGAAACAAAGAGGCAGACGGTGTTGCAAGAGGAATGGCGATGGCTGTAGTGGGCAGGAAAATGCTTATGGAAGGGGGAACTCTGCCAAGAAAATGCAATGGTTTCTAGAGGCAGGGGGTTCGATTATAGGGCACTGAAAGGTGATGATGATATAGGAAAAGATATGCTGAAGAGTATGGTATATTATAACAATACATTTACTCCTAAATTCGAATCATGGATGAAGAGAGAGCACTAATTTAGTGCTAAGCAGTATTTTCCCACTGATTTTACTAATGCTATTGTGCATTATTACTATAGCTGCATGGATTTAAATACCTTGTGAATGCATTTACCGGTATGTCAACGGATGGGGATGTATGCTTACTGTGTTTGTTTTGCCTGAAACATTAACTGTTTGTAGTTCAACACTGCTTCCCAAAGCAAAGGTAACGGCTTGTCATCAGTATGGGAAGCATCTTGTATCCTGTGTTGTAATTGAGATTTATATTATCATATGAATTTAGCAATACTCGGCGTATTGACTGAATATGTTGCACAAGAGAAACACCTACAATCTGAACATGGTTCTTCTCTGATTATTAAGGTAAAGAACAGAACAAAATAGAAAAAAGGCCGAAAGACGAACGATCGCGATTAGATCAATCAACACGGAGACACAATTCTTAAACTACCAATGAAACAACACGCTGTTTCATTTCCAGCTGCCAAACACCGACGGAATCATCGAATAGCAGTTGTGTCATCAACGGAAAGACGATTGTATCTCAGATGTGCGACTAACATGCTCATCATACCTTCTAGAAAAAAAATACATAATTCCCTTATCTCCAAAATCAAGTTACCCACCATGTCATATGAACGCTGTGACAAGACCCTCTAAATGACGACAGTAGAATCTCGTCGCGGTCATCAGTCCGAAGAGAAGCGACTTCCCGCTGCTCTTTCCAAGGGGAAAGGACCGCCTTTACTGCGTCTTCAGAGTCGCTTGAGTTGAAATGGAGTTAATAGAATCTCGACGGGGATGAGCTGGTTGGCAGATAATGAAGAGTAACAATAAAGGAAATGGGAATATGAAGTGCTGCGCTGCGGTTTGTGCAGACCATAGAAATGATCTTATGATTGAGCGATAGAGTTTAACCATATTTAATCGTGTGGTTTATCTCATTCTGTCTACTAACGAGGATTACCCATATGAATTTAAGTTTAATTTACAAATATAGATAAAAATATGGTTTATACGTATCCACAACTCTCCGTGTTTACCTTGTAGCCGCCATTAAAAGCATGAGTATGCTCTTGGCTAAGGACACCAACGAATGTCCATCCGTTTAAAATCTAAGGGAGTACGAGGATTACGTAAGGAAAAAAAAGGAATCCCTGCTTTTTTCTCTCTCTCTCCCTCTTAAAAAAAAATAGCAAAATAGAAAACCGAGAAAGGAGAAGGGTAAGTGAAAGAAGGAAAGAAAGAAAGGGAAGGAAAACGATGGGAGATAGAATACAAAGAGGAAACCTATCATGCATATTTGATTAAGGAAAAATATAATGGTAAACAAAAGTAGTTGCAGATGCTTACTCTTTTGTCCATGTATCTTATGGGGCCTATTTGCTTATGGATCCCATGCGGTTCCCTTGTTTTCTTCAGAGCCGCTCGGAAGATGATTTGCTCGTCCACATACTTATGACATTGAGAAGATATATGCTTTCCTCTGCCACTGGATCCGCCACAATGGCTCCTAGGAACACTCAAGCCACAGACAAGGCGGGATTCAAAACAAATGTTAATTTTGCTTTTCATATGCAAAGCACGCGAAATAAACCGTTATTTGAAGACATAGTAGTACACCCACACGTATATGGTCCTCGCTTTCTCTCTCTCTCTCTCTCTGAATATTTTCTTACATGTGTACTTTCAATAATTTTCATATTGTATTTCATGTAAGCCCGCTTACAGGTCACTTAGATTACTGAGAGAAGTTACCCCGGTTCATTTTTTAGATGATCTTTTGGCGTTCGCCTCTCATAGATCTTCCCTTAAAAGTCGTCGTCATCAAGCTTCTCTCCACAATAAACTTAACAATATTTGCTCACGGAGCCCTTGGTCAAAATTTTCTCTCACCGACTCGATTGTTCATTTATCGTCTTATGCTCTTTCTCGCTATGAAACCGAACTTTTAGGCTTTGGATTATCTTTTGCATCAAAACCCAGTCAAGTTAACTGTTTGGATTATATCAAAGGCCTCGATGGTCTTATTGCTAAACAAAATAAGTGCTTTAACAAAGATGTTAGCTACCTTAAGGGAGTCATGTTAAGTCCCATTCTCGATTTATTTGATGAATTTAATGGTCTACCTCGGCGTTATTATTTAGCTATCAAGTCGCTTAAACGTAACTCTAATATAGTGATCACCAAAGCGGATAAGGGTAGTAACGTTGTTATCATAGATAAAGTAGACTATGTCCCGAAAGCTCATCTCCTCTTAAATGATAGCACGACTTATCAAAAACTTCGGTCAAATCCTTACCCTTCGGTGACTGAGTCTTTTCGTAGAAATCTCAGACGTATTGCTGCAAAATGCCCCGATCCAAAATTCTTCGATCGTTTCAGGACTGTTAATCCGTCTATTCCTTATTTCTATGGTCTTCCTAAAACTCATAAGGACGGTATCCCCTTAAGACCCATTATTTCGTCATGTAACTCAGATACTCGCCCATTAGCGTCGTGGCTAACTAGTAATTTATCACCTCTTCTAGGTTCTTTCTCGAGTAGTCATATTAAGCATTCGATGGATTTCATAGATAAAGTCCGTAATTTACAGACCCACAACATGAAACTTGTAATTTTGATGTAGATTCCCTGTTCACAAATGTTCCCCTTGATGATGTACTAGATTTTTTAGAACGTAAACTTACTGCAGCTCCTCATAAGATTCCCATTCCGATTGATCACTTTATTGAACTTGTTCGTTTATGCGTCTCGAATAACGTTTTCTCTTTTGAGGGAGAATTTTATAAACAGACTAACGGTATCGCGATGGGTAGTAGTTTAAGTCCGGTCCTTGCGAATTTATACATGGAAATGTTCGAGACGGAACTCCTTCCGGCCATTTCCATTAAGAAATCAGTAGCCTCGTCTATGTTTCTTAGAGCATATAGGATCAGTGATAATGAGTTTATTGATAGAGAACTTAGCATCATTATGGAGTCTTTTAAGAATCTTGGCTACCCTAACTTTTTCTTAGAACAAGCGCATTCATATGCGAGATCCAAATTTTATTCGCAACCTAAAGTCACGCGTAAGGATAGGTCCGATAACTTACTCGTTGTTCCGTTTAATCAGTCACTGATGACAACATCGCTGTCATTTACTTAAAAGTGGACATCGATATAGTGTTCACTTATCCTAACACGTTGCGTAAATCTTTGATTAAACACAATGCGTCCAACGCTACTCTTGGCACTTCTTCTGGCATTTACGCTATTCCTTGCAAGGAATGTCCGAAGTTCTACATAGGTGAAACGGGTAGAGAGTTGGAAAAGAGGATAAGTGAACATAAACGCGATGTCAGGTACGCAAGGGAATCAAATGCTTGTTTCGTTCACATGCGTGATGCCGGTCATCAAAATTAAATTGGAATAATGTTCAGTTAATTCACAAATCGTCTAATGCGTATGAAAGAAAGATGCTGGAATCTCTTTTAATTAAAAAGATTCCCAATATTAATTTTCAGTGCTGGTCAATGGGGGTTGGATGATCTTACCTCCTTTAGTAGGAAAGCTTTCCTAGATTAATTGACCTTAAACATCCTTCTGTGACCTTATTCAGCCCTTGTCCCTACGGTCATCCTCTATATTCTTGTCTAAATTTACTCTATTCATTTTTTTTGATTGCTTTCGCCTGAAGAGGAACTTTCATGAAAAAGTTCGAAACGTCGCAAGTTTTTCCTTTCTTTTAGTGGCAGTGTTATTAATTCTGTTATGTACACGTTACTGTGTTTTTTTGTGATTCATATATATATATATATATATATATATATATATATATATATATATATATATATATATATATTTATATATATATATATATATATATATATATATATATATATATATATATATATGTGTGTGTGTGTGTGTGTGTGTGTGTGTGTGTGTGTGTGTGTGTATATATATACATATATATCTTGCGGAAAGCAGATTCATTCCACAGTAAAAGTGGATATCTGTTTTATTGCTAGATTATCTTGTTCCATCTAGTGTGAACACTAATCATTTAAACCAGACTATACAGTCTAAAATTACCAAGGTCACCATAATATGCAACTCTGTGATTCGGTTATGGACTGATTGACTGTTATTTCTGATGCAAATTTTGCAGTATTTAGTATACAGTCTTCTCCTTGTGGAGGTTATGGTAGTACCTGGAAAGCCAGAAATGCACATGCAGTTACCTTTGCTCTTCTTAACTGTGTGTGTGTGTATGTGTGTGTGTTCCTGTTCACTATAATGGAGCAGTTCATATCACTCAATCATATACATCAACATAATGTGCAAACTGAATGAACGTGCCAAACTTGATGGAAATTTTCATAAATCAAAATAATATCCTTCGAACACATAGGCCTTTAATAACAAGCGACCGGTGGAATGTATAGCGATCCCTTAATCTGCATTGTTTATGAAACTTTATTGAGTATTCGGATGCAAATATATATTTACTTCGATGCGGTGGATTTGTTAAATCCATATTTATTTAAATAATTGTTCAAATAACTCAATATGATTGTATCGCTCCGTTAGATTCCTGGTTTTAATATATGACGTTAGGCTTAGCTTTATTCAACTACATATCACTGGTATTTCAATAGAAATGGATTAATTGAACAGCAAAAATATAAATGTATATGTATGTATATATATATGTATATATATGTTTATATATATGTATATATATATTTACATATATGTATATATATATATATATATATATATATATATATATATCTTGCGGAAAGCAGATTCATTCCACAGAAAAAGTGGATATCTATGTTTTATTGCTAGATTATCTTATTTCATCTAGTGTGAACACTAATCATTTAAATCAGACTATACAGTCTAAAATTACCAAGGTCACCATAATATGCAACTCTGTGATTCGGTTATGTACTGATTGACTGTTATTTCTGACGCAAATTTTACCGTATTTATTATACAGTCTTCTCCTTGTGGAGGTTATAGTAGTACCTGGAAAGCCGGAAATGCACATGCAGTTACCTTTGCCCTTCTTAACGGTGTGTGTGTGTGTGTGTGTGTGTGTGTGTGTTCATGTTCACCATAATGGAACAGTTCATTTCACTCCATCATATACATCAACATAATGTGCAAACTGAATGAACGTGCCAGATTTGATGGAAATTTTCATAAATCAAAATAATATCCTTCGAACACATAGGCCTTTACATAACAAGCGACCGGTGGAATGTATAGCGATCCCTTAATCTACACTGTTTATGAAGCTTTTTTGAGTATTCGGATGCAAATATATGTTTATTTCGATGCGGTGGATTTGTTAAATCCATATTTATTTATGTAATTGTTCAAATAAGTCAATATGATTGTATCTCTCCGTTAGATTACTGGTTTTAATATATGACGTTAGGCTTAACTTTATTCAACTACATATCACTGGTATTTCAATAGAAATGGATTCATTGAACAGCAAAATGGAGCGATTTGATTACGCCGTTATGAATGCAGTTGCTTTGTAAAAGTGTATATCTATGTTTTATTGCAAGATTATTTTATATTATCTAGTTTATGTAGGTTTGATAGAGTTGTAGTAGTAATAAAGCCAGGATAATACAACAAAGTGCGTTTTACGTACGTGTAATAACTGAAGCGAGGTGTCGGATGAGTCGACGAGCGGGTCACGAGAAAGGAATCAACAGGAGATCGATCTTCGTCACAGAGACTCGGGTCATGGAACAGACGAGGCTTCGACACTGACGCTAAACCTCCGTAAGAGTCGATCGCATCCCGCTCGCAGCCGCCCTTTAGGTTATGCAACTCGCAATGTGCTGGCGTATTATTATTATTATTTATATTTTTATCAAATGATTGCAAAAGCGTTTATTCTCATTGTTCATATTCACCAGTTCATTGCGCTCCATCATATACATCAATATAATGTGCAAACTGGGTGAACGTGCCAGATTTGACGGAAAATTTTCATAAATCAAATACAAAATGGATTCCAATTCCTCTTTCGAAGGACGCTTCTACCCTCAGACCTTCGGTGTTGTTTCCAAATGAAAGAGGATTGGGCAGTTGGCCACAGAAACGAATCGCTCGGAAGGACAGTTGGCTCGCACGTGCGTCTACTCAGCTGGAACGCTGATATCTCGGTAGGAGAGAGGAAAATCTATTACTGACATTACTCTGCTACTACTCTTAATACATATTCCTTTTATGCTACCACTACTATTGCTGTCAATTTGTTTTATATGATTGTATATGCTCACTGGTCTGAGATTTCTTCAATACGTGGTTTCACTCAATAATTAGAGATGAGTATAATTACCATGCGATGGCAATGTCAAGGTTGAAGGAAGTGTGATTCTCAGAGCCGGTTAGAGTCGAGCATCAGGAGACAGGAGGCCCTCGCTCAAGGTTCTCTATATTTACACCTTTTACTCCTTTCTAATCCAAGAAGCGTACAATCAAGCCATTTTGTTTATTTACTTCTTTCTCATCATTAGATATAAAATACTGCGAACTTCCAAGTCTTGTAAAATTCTATTTTTTCTACTGATCTACTCTTACCGCCTATTTGATTTAGCCATTGCAACCGTTATGATGTAATATAGTAATATACTTTGGTTAGTTTTTGGCAAGGGTTCGGACGCCTCTTCGATGAACTGCGTGAGCCAAGAATATAAAGCAATAAATTGCTCCTTTCATATTTCCGGTATATCATGACATCATTTAAAGCGGTGGGTGTGATTTCAACCCACACCTCCTCTTCCACCTTTGTTTCTGCTCACTAGTTTGGCAAGCCTTCACTACCTGTATTCACTCGACAGCCATTTTTTCTATAATGAATTCATAATTATATACGGAATGGAAAGGCTGAATGCATGTTCCGTGTGATGCTGACGTCGTGCATGGCACTGTCAATAATTATGAGTGAAATATCTGTCCCGAGCATATTGCCGGAGCAACGTTTGTCGATTCCTCTTCTGCCACACCGAAGTTCTATGAATCAGTCACTCACACACTCGCCAAGAACCTTCTTAACACTCGCATTCCATTGGTTCTTTCAACAGCAGCTCGCGAGCAGTGAAAATGCCGCCCCAATTATCCATACATTCTCTTTTTTTTCTTTCTTTTTTGTAATAAATATGTAATCTTTGTTTGCAAATGTTGGCCTGTGATATTAAGATGTATAATGTGAATATCCAGTGAGACAAAGCCCCCCCCCCCCCATTGAGTTCAAAATACTTCATTTAAACCTGGCGATACCACATTGCATCTTGAGAGAAAGATGTGACAAGAAAAAAGAAGGGAGAGAGAAAAAGATGTAGAACATATTCGAGTGTGGGGAAAAAGATTAATATCGCTTCGTCTTATGAAAGCATTATTCGAGTAAATTTTTACTGAGTTAAGAGAAATATATTTAAAAAAAAAATTATCCCACCAAGGAAAAAGTGAATTACCTGATTGTCATCGTATATTTAAACATTTACTGATGACTTGTCGTGGTAATGGTTCCACAGACCGAGGGTATTATGTTTTAACCTTTTGGAGTAATCCTGAGATTCAGTAAATGTTTGTTTGTTTGCGCGCGCGCACACACACACACACACACACACACACACACACACACACACACACACACATACACACACATAATTATATATATATATATATATATATATATATATATATATATATATATATATATATATATATATATATATATATATAGAGAGAGAGAGAGAGAGAGAGAGAGAGAGAGAGATACATACATACATGATATATATATATATATATATACCACATATCAGAACGATCCCAAGATGCAGAAAGCAATAATACACTAAAATAAATCGGGTTTGCAATTTGGGAAGCATCTTGTATCCTGTGTTGTAATTGAGATTTATATTATCATATGAATTTAGCAATGTTACTGAACGGACTCGGCGTATTGACTGAATATGTTGCACAGGAGAAGCTACTGCAATCTGAACATGGTTCTTCTCTGATTATTAAGGTAAAGAACAGAACAAAATAGAAAAAAGGCCGAAAGACGAATGATCGCGATTAGATCAATCAACACGGAGACACAATTCTTAAATTTCCAATGAAACAACACGCTGTTTCATTTCCAGCTGCCAAACGCCTTGGAATCCTCGAAGAGCAGTTGCGTCATCAACGGAAGTACGATTGTATCTCAGACGTGCGGCTAACATGCTCATCACACCTTCTAGAAAGAAATACATAATTCCCTTATCCCCAAAATCAAGTTAACCACCATCTCAGCAGTATTTGTAAATATAAATAATTTGGGGTTAAACATCTGAAATGGTATAGATTATGCAATTTTTTACTTTTAGATAATGCTTATCAATGTCTTTTTTATCATAAGGTTGAAATGATCCGGAGGCTGCTGTGTTAGATTTGAGTTTCTCTCTCTCTCTCTTTCTCTCTTTTTCTCTCTCTGTCTCCCTCTCTCTCTCACTCTATGTTCTCATGCTGAGTCTTTGTTTATCTTTCCAAATGATACTCTTCGCTCCCCTCTAATTTCTCTCTCTCCCTTTTGCTCCGCTCATTCTCCGATTGATTAGCATGCAGATTGAGAGTGACGGAACGGCTTGAAGGAAGAAATAGGAAAAAAAATTAATGCATATTAGACTAAGTTACTACCTGGTGATCATGTAACATAAAGAGTTTGGTAATCCGACCCCAAGTGCCTCTCTGCTCGGTTATCTCCTTCCCAGGACGCCCTGAGGACTCGCTGCCTCGCCAAAGGCTCCAGTTATGCGCAGTGAAGGAACTAACTTCGTGAGTGTTCCTACGACCGCACTCCAGGTTATTAAACCATGCTCGTTACGTTTGCGTGAAAAGTTGAAGTTATTATCGTAATACCGTAGCAGTACTTCTGCAAAGAAGTCAACTCTACGTTTAAAGGAAACTTGTCAGCCGTGGATATATATAAATGTACATATATATATATATATATATATATATATATATATATATATATATATATATATATATATGTGTATATATATATATATATATACATACCTACATATGAATGCCAAAACCCCCCTACCGTGCTGTTAATCTGGCAGAAAAGCCACTCAACCCAAAACCGATCCCTGATTGGCAAACTCTGCGCCTCTGTTTCTCCTCCACTCCACGTGGAGAAACTCCACGGGGTGAAACCCCAAGGTTGACTGCCACTCCTCAGTCGTCAGGAGACGCTCCCCGTTGGTCCCCGGATGTCAGCTGTCAGCTGTCAGCTGCCTCGTGGACGGGGAGAACTGTGGCATTGCTGACAGCGAGGTTAAGAAATGAGAAAGTTCCTTTTCGGTTTGGTTTGTATATTAAGTGGGCGGGAGAGGGAAAGAGAGAACGAGAGAGCGAGAGAGAATTGGAGAAAGAAAAGGAAAGGGAGAGAAAAAGAGGGAGAGATAGTGAAAGAGAGAGATAAAGAGGGGGAGGGTGCAAAGAGAAGTATATCATATCATGCATTGCCCTGAATGAACCTGCGTAGGGATTACAAAATCCAAAGTTCATCTCTGGAGAGCGAGACATGTCCGATTCACAACTCGAAGCGTCTGGCTGCCTCCCCCGCCTCTCCTTCTTCTTAATTACTTGTCCTTCTCCTCAGGGATGCTGGGAGGGCGTCTGGTAATGAGAGGCCGAGAAAAGGAAACATAAAAATGTATATTTGAATTGCTTTCCTCACAATGAAGGGTAGGCGCATGTCTGCTAAATTTCCAAAAGCTTTTTATTAATCCATTTTTCCTCTGAACTGGATAGAAATCCCGGTATAGGAAAGGCAGAGAATGAGAGAGAGAGAGAGAGAGAGAGAGAGAGAGAGAGAGAGAGTTATACAGCGGTTCATTAAAGTGACTTTTCCCGCCTGTTGTGCCTGAGGCGAAATCCCTTTCACCGATCGCAGGATTTGCCTTAAAGAAAGAAACGGTCGAGGTCCTCGTGTGCGCGACTTTTTTCCCTTTCAAGAGGGTATTCCAATTGTGATTTATATTTGTAATTATAAAAAAGTTTTTCAGCACATCGTATTCTCGGTCTGGGATGTGAGTCTATCGGGGGAAAATCAGCAATTATTGGAAACTCTTTCATCGAAAAGTCTAAAGCAGAATGAGATTTAAGGAAAAGGAACACTCTGAATATGCAGAATGCGAATCAGTCCACAAGAGCTTCAGATGAATGTTTTCAAATCATCATTGAAATATCAATAGATTTATCGCAATAGACAGGATGATTATCAGAGTTCTGTTCCCTGCGCTCGAAGGTTCGTAGAAACTCACAGCCTCCAAGATGGGCAGCAGAGCTCAGACACGGACAGACAGAGAAGAGAATAATGAAAACGCTATCAATAGATTTGGCTTTTTTTCTAATTATATAATATTGGCGTTCATTTAACAAATACAACTTTTTGGAATGATTCATCATTAAAAGTGACTCTTCAATTTGAACAGTGAACACGTGCAGGCAAATGGTGCAAGCTCACACCTGAACACAGAAGAAATGATAAACATGGGGAAACAAATGCATAGGAAGAGGAACCGGGCATTAAAAACAAAAGCACCAAACGGGAGAACGTAAAGAAGTCCTTTTTTCGTCCAAAGAAGGAAATTACGGGGCATTTCAGTCCTCATACATCAGGCCATATTTGAGAAAATAACGCTGATGTACGAGGGTTGCAGAGGGAAAATTCTGCTGGCGATTGACCAGTAAAATGTGAGGGGAGAAATGTTAGCATATTTGTTCGTTTTAGTCTTTCTTCGTGTTCTCGAGTGGCTGAAAGAGGTGGTGAGAGAATGTATCGACATAAGGAAGTCCATTTCTATTGA
>BOPN01006761.1:20000-30000 GCA_017312705.2 Penaeus japonicus
CCCTTCTCTACCTTTCCTCCTCTCTCCCTCCGTCCCTCCCTCCCCCCCCCCTCCTCTACCTTTCCTCCTCCCTCCTTCTCTCCCTCCTTCCCTCCCTCACCTTCTCTACCTTTCCTCTTCCCTCCCTCTCTCCCTCCGTCCCTCCCTCCCCTCCTCTACCTTTCCTCCTCCCTCCCTCCCTCTCTCCCTCCTTCCCTCCCTCACCTTCTCTACCTTTCCTCTTCCCTCCCTCTCTCCCTCCTTCCCTCCCTCCCCTCCTCTACCTTTCCTCTTCCCTCCCTCTCTCCCTCCGTCCCTCCCTCCCCTCCTCTACCTTTCCTCCTTCCTCCCTCTCTCCCTCCTACCCTCCCTCCCTTCCTCTACCTTTCCTCCCCCTCTTCTCTCTCCGTCCCTCCTTACCCTCCTCCCTGCCTTTCCTCCTCCCTCCCTCTCTTCCTCCTACCCTCCCTCCCTCCCGTTCTCTACCTTTCCTCCTCTCCCTCCCTACCCTCCCTCCCCCTCCTCTACCTTTCCTCCCCCTTCTCTCTCCGTCCCTCCTTCCCCTCCTCTGCCTTTCCTCCTCCCTCCCTCTCTTCCTCCTACCCTCCCTCCCGTTCTCTACCTTTCCTCCTCTCTCCCTCCTACCCTCCCTCCCCTCCTCCCTACCTTTCCCTCCCCCCTTCTCTCTCCGTCCCTCCCTTCCCCTCCTCTGCCTTTCCCTCCTCCCTCCCTCTCTTCCTCCTACCCTCTCCCCTCCCGTTCTCTACCTTTCCTCCTCCCTCCCCTCTACCCTCCCTCCCTCCTCTACCTTTCCTCCCCCTCTTCTCTCTCCGTCCCTCCTTCCCCTCCTCTGCCTTTCCTCCTCCCTCCCTCTCTTCCTCCTACCCTCCCTCCCGTTCTCTACCTTTCCTCCTCTCTCCCTCCTACCCTCCCTCCCCTCCTCTACCTTTCCTCCCCCTCTTCTCTCTCCGTCCCTCCTTCCCCTCCTCTGCCTTTCCTCCTCCCTCCCTCTCTTCCTCCTACCCTCCCTCCCGTTCTCTACCTTTCCTCCTCCCTCCCTCTCTCCCTCCTTCCCTCCCTCCCCTCCTCTACCTTTCCTCCCCCTCTTCTCTCTCCGTCCCTCCTTCCCCTCCTCTACCTTTCCTCCTCCCTCCCTCACCTTCTCTACCTTTCCTCCTCCCTCCCTCTCTGCCTCCTACCCCCCTCCCCTTCTCTATCTTTCATCCTCCCCCCATCTCTCCCTCCTACCCTCCGCCCTCCCCTACCTTTCCTCCTCTCTCCCTCCGTCCCTCCCTCATATTCTCTACCTTTCCTCCCCCCCCCCCTCTCCCTCCGTCCCTCCCTCCCCTCCTGCATCTTTCTTAATTAACAAAAAAATTGCTTGTTGTTAATTTTATCATTATTGTTATCATTACTATCCTATTTTTTAGTGTCCTTGATAGGAGTAATAACGTTATTTTTTTCATTATTTGGGTAGTATTAGTAGTGATAACAATGATAATTGTTATTACTGATATTATTATTATTGCTATTGTTATGATTGCTATTATCATTATCACTATCATTGTCATTACTGCTATCATCATCATTATTACTATTATTGTCTTTATTACTATTATCATGATTGTTATGATTTTTATCTTTGTTTTATTTTTTTTTTATTTTTATTATTATTGATATCATAATCATAGTTCATTATGATTATTACTATCTTGATTACTATCGCTATTATCATCGTTATCATTTTGTTATATTTTTTATCATTATTACTATCATTATGATCATTTGTATCATTATTATTGTTATTGATATCATTACTGCTATCCTTATCATTATCATTATTATAGTTAGAGTTCATATCATTATCACTTTTGTCATTTACCTTAATCATCATTATTTCTTTGTCCTCAATAAAGATAACTAAAAAGATAACTAACTACAATTATATAAAGTAGTAGTATTAACAGTAATGCAAAAAATAATAGTTATCTTAATGATGATACCCTCACCATAGACCTTTCAAAATCTCTAACACCTTATACATACGTGCATGCATACACTCACACACAGTTGCACACCCGTGTTGCATGCAGATGGCCCGTTCTTTCAACTTGAATATGCAAAGACAGTTTTTATCTCATGGTCACTCTGAAGACATTGGTGTTCGATTCCATCCGCCGACTTTATCTCTTATCCGAAACTTCCTTCGTATCTGAATTGCTTATTATTATTATTATTATTATTAAAAACGTGAGTACAAGAAAGACATATGTGTGAGTGATAAAGGATATTACGAGTAATAATATTATTGAATATTATTCTTGTGTACTGCTGTCTTTACATGTGCTTCCTCATCCTTTAGTTTGAATATTGATAATAATGATGTGTATATTGCCAACCTGTCTCGCCAGGTGTTGCAAGGCTGGGCGGCTACTGGTGTTGCACTGATCAAGGTGATTGCAGCACGTGGAGAGATTCCCTACTCTTAATGAGTCTAGACTGATGATTAGAATGATGATGATGGTAGTGATGATGATGATGATGGTAATAGTAATGATTAAAATAATGATGATGGTAGTGATGATGATGGTGATGGTAGTAATGATTAAATGATGGTGATGGTAATGATAATAGTAATGAAAAAATATAAATGATGATAATGATAATAATGACAATAATGATGATGAAAATAGTAGGAATGATAATAATGGTAATGCTAAAAACTGTAACAAAAACGATAATGGTGCTAATAACAAAGATAAGGACAATAATGATGATAATTAATAGCCATCTGGTTAGTGCAGGGGTTAGCGCAACGGCCTCACATCCCCGTGGTCGGCAGATCGAGCCCGTTCCAAGCTCGTGAGTTTCCACTGTCGCCTGCTGTCACTGCCGTGCCTAATCATCACTGCGGGTAAGGACCAAGCTCAGATCGAGTCGATCTGGCACACTCTCACAAGTCGGCACTCGCTCGCACAAGGCGGCATATAAGCCTGGCAAAGCATCTGCTCCGCAAATCTGGCTTATCCTTATCTTTATGACGATAATTGTAATAATAATAATGGTAATAATGATGATAATTATGATGGGGATAATGATGATAATGACAATTATGATGGTAGCATGTAAAAGGTATTGGTATTATCACCATCAATATCTATCATAATACTGTTTCTGTTGTTACTTCTATTACTATTTATACACACACACATATGATCATACTTGGACACATAAACACACATACACCGAAACACAAGCACATACAAAGTCTTACATTCACACATGTACACTCAAATACGCACACGCACTCACACACACACACAGTGAAGTCCACAGCACCATCCACCTTTCACCCCCCCCCCCTTTCCATCTCCCCCTATTTTCTCCCTTGTTTTCTCCTTCATCTCTCTCTCTCTCCCTCTCAGCCCCCTCCCTCCTCCCACTTTTCCTTCTTCATCTCCCTCCCTCCCTCTCAGCCCCCTCCCTCCTCCCACTTTTCCTTCTTCATCTCCCTCCCTCCCTCTCAGCCCCCTCCCTCCTCCCACTTTTCCTTCTTCATCTCCCTCCCTCCCTCTCAGCCCCCTCCCTCCTCCCACTTTTCCTTCTTCATCTCCCTCCCTCCCTCTCAGCCCCCTCCCTCCTCCCACTTTTCCTTATTCTTCCCCCTCCCTCTCTCCCATATCTCCTACCCCCCTCTCCTCTTCCCATACTCTTATCCCTATTCACCTCCCTGTACTATTTTTATTATCATTATTGTCATAATTATCATCATCATCAATAAATCATTATTATCATTGTTTATTATTATCATCATTATTATCATTGTTTATTACTATCATCATTATTATCATTGTTTATTATTATCATCATTATTATCATTGTTTATTATCATCATCCTTATCCTTATCACTGCAACTACTACTATCATTATCATAACTACTATCAGTCTCAATATCAAGAAAAAAAGAGATAAGAGGCGAGGGGTGAGAAGAGGGGAGAAGAAGGGAGAAGAGGGGTAAGGGAGCGGGGAGATTAGATAAAAGGGGGAGGGGGATAGGAGGGGTGATTTAGGAGAAGAGGATGGGGATTGGGGGATAGCAGAGGAAGGAGAGGAGAAAGGGAAG
Organism: Penaeus japonicus; assembly: GCA_017312705.2. Lineage (NCBI taxonomy): Eukaryota > Metazoa > Arthropoda > Malacostraca > Decapoda > Penaeidae > Penaeus > Penaeus japonicus. Next base: position 24,104 of record BOPN01006761.1, read on the forward strand.
AAGTAGATAAAGAGGAGGGAAGGAAGTGGTAGGGATAAGGGTGAAGAAGAGGTGGTGGGTTGGGTGGGGAAGAGGGGGTAGGGTAGAAAGTAAAGGAAGGGTAGGATGAAAAGGTGAGGGAGAGAGTAGGAGGAGAAAGGAGGGAAAAGGAAAGGGAGAGAGATGGTGAAGAAGAGAGAAGGTGCGGGAGAGAGAAGGAGAAAATAGGGGAGAAGAGAAGAGAAGAGAAGAAGAGAAAGAGGTATGGAAAAAGGGAAGGGGGGAAAATAAGAAAAAGGATTAGGGGGGAGAGGAGAAGAGTGGAAGGGTGCAAATGAAAGGGGAGGAAGGGGGGGAGGGGAAGGTGAAAGGGGAGGAAGGGTGGGGGGAGAATGTGAAAAGGGGGGAGGGGTGAGTGAGAGAAGACCGGCGGGCGTACATGGCGAGAGCTTTCTGGTGACATCACCCGCTTACACATTTAATTTCCGCCTAAGAATTACACGTCAGTGGCTGTAATCGATAGGTGGCCAACTCGAGGCGGTTGGGATGAAGGAAATAACACCAAAGGAGTAATGGCGTTGGGGGAGGAAGGGGGAGGGGGGGGCAGGGCGACGTGGGAGGAAAGGGGGGGGGCAGGGAGACGTGGGAGGGAGGTGGCGGGGGGGGGGGGTGACGTGGGAGAGACGTGGCGGCGGGGAGGGGGAAGGCCAAAAAGGAGGAGCTGGAGGGTTAGAGGAGGGAGGGGTGAGGTATAAATGGGAATGGGGGGGGGGGAGTAGGGCGACGTGGGAGGGAGGTTGCTGCGGGGGGGGGGGTCATATAGGAGGAGCTGGAGGCTTAGAGGAGGGAGGGGAGGGGTATGGATGGGAGGGGGATGGGTTGGGGAGAGAGAGGATAGGGGTAAGGAATGGAGGGGGAGGGTTAGAGAAGGGAAGGAGAAAGGTGGGGCGTGGAGGAGGATCTGGGGGAGTAGGGAGGGGAGGGGGGAAGGTAGGGGAAGAAAGGGGAGGAGCAGGGGGGGTAGTGAAGGGGGAGGGAGAGAGGGAGAGGAGCTGGAGGAGTAGGGAAAGGAGGGGGAGTGATAAGGAAGGAAGGGAGAGGGTGTGGGAAGGAGGGGGAGGGCTAGGGAAGAAAGGGGAAGGAGTGGGGCAGGAAGAGGGATAGGTTTAGGGAATAGAGGTGGAGGGGAAGATGGGAAAAGGTTGCAGAGAGGAGGAGGAGAGGGAAGGGTAGGGGAAGGGTGAGAGAAGAGGAGGATGGCAGGGATGGGAGGAGGAGGTAATAAGGAAGAGAAAGGGATGGGTGGAAGAGGGGTGAGAGGGAGAGTCAGAGAGAAGGTTGAGGGAGGGGTGGAAGAAGTATAAGGGAGGTAGGGGTGGGAGAAGGGGGGAGGTGGAGAGGAGTGGGGAAGGGGTGAAGGGGGGGAAAGGAGAGGGGGAAGGTATGTATGGATTTGTATACATATATATGTTTATATATATACAATTATTTACATATATATATACAAACAGACACACATATGTATACATGCATTCAATAATATATATATATATATATATATATATATATATATATATATATATATATATATATATATATATATGTGTGTGTGTGTGTGTGTGTGTGTGTGTGTGTGTGTGTGTGTGTGTATGTGTGTGTGCACATATGTGAGCATGTATGTATATACCCCACTCTCTATCTACACCCCCCACCCCCTCCCACCCCCTCCCAACGCACGACATCCGGGTAACTTAGCATTCACAATCGAAAGAGCTCAATATATATTTGTAGACTCAGAGGCTCAGATATGAATACACAAGAAGAACATTTCACAGAACAAGCTCCCAGTGTGCCTTTTCTTGTGACGGATGAGAAGATGGAGGAGGGGGAGAATGGAAAAAAGGAGGAGGAGGAGATGGAGAGGGAGTAGGACGAAGAGGAGGGGGAGGAGGAGGAGGAGGAGGAATAGGAGGAGAAAAGGAAGAAAAGGAGGGGGAGGAGGAGGAGGAATAGGAGGAGAAAAGGAAGAAAAAGAGGGTGAGGAGCTGGAGGAGGAGTAGGAGGAGGAAGAGGTGAAGAAAAGGAGGAGGAGGAGGAGGGGGGGGGGGTAGCAGGTGGAAGAGGAAGAGGGATAGCTGGAGGAGGAAGAGCAGGTAAGAGGAGGTAGATAGTGACAGATAGAGAGATAGATTAAGAAAGAGAGAGAGAGAAAGCTAGAGAGAGAGAGAGAGAGAAAGAGAGTAAGTGAGAGAGAGAGAGAGACAGAGAGAGAGAGAGAGAGAGAGAGAGAGAGAGAAAGAGAGAGAGAGAGAAGAGAAGAGAAAAGAAAAAAGACAAGGGAATAAAGAGAGACAAACACAGAAAGCAAGAAAGACCTACATATAATTTACAAAAAGTTCCCTTCAGTTCCATCATCCATAACGAAGACAAATTTGACGAGTAAATTCCAAGAAGAATGGAACAAAGAATTTTTTTTTCTTCTTTTTTTACGCATTAAAAAAAATCTTTCTGTCTCTTTTTGCTGTTCATCGTCCATATAAATAATGCATCAAACTCTCATTGCATAGTCTTGCACTGTTGCATCTGCCGAGATCAACCCCCTCCTATCGCAACCCTAAGGTCGATTATCCCATCCAATTAGCGGAAGAGAATCGACTCTAAGACTGCGCAGTTTGGTGTGTTTCTCGGGGTTCTTTAAGGCACCGCAAGCAACAGGCAGTTCCAGGTGCGAAAAACCCTTGAATATTCACTTCCATTTTGGGTGGAGCTCACCGCCCCTACCCCCACCCCCTCCCTACCACCTCCCCCCCATCATCACCTCTCCCTCCTCCACCCTTCCCTCTTCCCTTCTTCCCCCTTCATCCTCTTTTCTTCTTCTTCTGGTCTCTCCAACTTACCACCTTTTTTCCTCTCCACTTGTCCTCCCCCCCTCCCCCACCCCACCCGAGCTCCACCCTTATCCTAATCTCCTTTATAATATATCCTTATTTTTGCACCCTTCCCCTCCCCCTTCCCCCTCCACCATCCCCTCCTCCTCCTCTCCTTCTCCCCTTCCCCTTCCCTTTCCTGTCCCTCCCCCCTTCCCCCTCCCACCATCCCTTCCTCCTCCCCCTCCTCCTCCACCTCCTCCTCCTCCTCTTCCCTCTCCCGTCTCTCCCCCCTTCCCCCTCCCACCATCCCTTCCTCCTCCCCCTCCTCCTCCCCTTCCTCCTCCACCTCCTCCTCTTCCCTCTCCCTCTCCCCCCCCCCCCCCCACCCCCCCCTCCCCCTCCTCCCCCTCCTCCTCCCCTTCCTCCTCCACCTCCTCCTCTTCCCTCTCACGTCCCTCCCCCTTCCCCCTCCCACCATTCCTGAACACCCTCCACGCCTTTAAATATATAAATGCTTATAACAAAAATAGGATAACTTCCTTTTTTCTCTTTCTTTTTCTCTTTACATATATCATTATACTATTTCTTCTTTCTATTGTTAATCGTTCATCCCTTTCCCCTCCTTCTGCCCCCCTTCCCCTCTCCCCCATCCCCCTATCCTCTCCCCCCCCTTCCTCCTCCCCCATCCCCCTATCCTCTCCCCCCCTTCCCCTTTCCCCCATCCCCCTATCCTCGCCCCCCCCCCTTGCAGGTGGGGCAGTGATTCTTAAGATTTATATTTGTTTAGCAAGATCATGAGGATCAGGGGGCGTGTGTGTGTGTGTGTGTGTGTGTATGTGTGTATGTATGTGTGTGTGTGTTCAGTGTGTGCATTTACACCTACATGTTTTATTTATGTATGTCTGTATGTATGGATGGATGGATTTAACGTTTTTTTGGGTGGATGGATGGATGGTTAGATAGATGGATGGATGGTTGGATGGTTAGATAGATGGTTGGATGGATGGATGGATGGATTGAAGGAAGGAAGGAAGGAAAAAAGGAAGGAATAAAGGAGAAGGAAGGATGGATGACAGATGCACGCATGCAAATAATTATGCGTGCAGCAACGTAGATAACTATGTACGTGCATCTATGGCTGTGAACATGACGACATCTGCCCATGTGCGCGCGTATCTGTATACTCGTATGTATGTATGTATGTATGTATGTATGTATGTATGTACGTCCATGGGTGTGTCTATTTCCAGATATGCATACTATATGTATATGCGCTCGTGTACGTGTGTATACGTGGGTGTGTACGTGATTGTGTAGAGCCGTGTAAGCTCATTCCTGTGCGAACACGACACGTATGCCCAGAGGTGAGAGGGAAGCTTACTCAGGTTGGTAGAGCTGATGAACGGGATGAATAATGCAACGAAATGAATGAGGAAGAGGGAGGGGGGAGAGGAAGGGTTGAGGGAGGGAGGGAGAGGTGAGGGGGGAGAGGGGGGATTGAGGGAGGGAGGGAAGAAGGGGTTGAGAGAGGAGGGGGATTGAGGAGGAGGGGGAAGATTGTGAGGGAGGAGGGGAGGTGAGGGAGGGAGGGGGGTGAGGGGTGGGGGGTTGGAAGGGGGTGATAAAAGGGGGAGGTGAGAGAGGATAGAGGGGAGGGAGGGAGGGAAGGAAGGAGGAGGGAGGGAGGGAGGAGTGATAGAAAGGGGGATGGGTGGGAGGAAAAGAAGGAGGGAGATTAAGAGAGAGAGACATAGAGAGAGAGAGAGAGAGAGAGAACAATATATATATATATATATATATATATATATATATATATATATATATATATATATATATATATATATATATATATATATATATATATATATATATATATATATATATATATATATATATATATATGTATATATATATATATATATATATATATAAATATATATATATATATATATATATATATATATATATATATATATATATATATATATATATATATATATATATATATATATATATATATATATATATATATATATATATATATATATATATATATATATATATATATATATACATATATATATATATATATATATATATATATATATATATATATATATATATATATATATATATATATATATATATATATATATATATTTATTTATTTATATATATATATATTTATATATATATATGTGTGTGTATATATATATATATATATATATATATATATTTATATATATATATATATATATATATATATATATATATATATATATATATATATATATGTATACATATATGTGTGTGTATATGTATATATATATATATATATATATATATATATATATATATATATATATATATATATATATATATATATATATATATATTTATATATATATTTACATATATATGTGTGTATATGTGTGTATATATATATATATATATATATATATATATATATAATATTGCAATAGAACACTAGGATCAGCTCTGGATAGAATTGATAAAGAGAATAGAGAAAACCTATTAGAAAGAAAGGATAGACCAGCAGTAGGTCGCCTTATTTTTCCTATGCTATACTCTCCTTCACTGCAAAATGTCCTGAACAACTCCCTGAAAGAAATATGGGAATGGATAATAGAAAATGCAGGAGAAACACCGTGGGAAAGAAAATTTACAGGCCCCCACCCCATGATAGCTTGGAGAAGAGGAAAAACCATAGCTGATCACTTAGTCAGAGCTCAATTTCCTAGACCTCAAAAAGTCTAAAAAGAAAATAAATGAACATCATAAATACCTTAAACAAGAAATATATACATTAATAGAAAGCAGCACATAAAGAAAGAAAAAAATATACCAAAAGAAAAAAACAAACAAATATGGACAAAAAAATATTAAGAATGATACATATGTGCGTGTAACAAGAAAAAAAAAGAAAAAAAGTGAATAAGTATAAACAAAACAATGCAATCACATGAGTAGATACCATAGAGATATATATCGCACAAATATATGAAAAAATAAACATATGCAATAAAA
>BOPN01006761.1:42500-46649 GCA_017312705.2 Penaeus japonicus
GTAACAATAAAAACAATAATTATAATGATGTAATAACAATAATGATAATAATCATAATAACCATAGTAACAACAAGCAGAACAACAACAAGAACAACAATAAAGATACAAATAATCATAATAAGAACAAATAAAGGAACATCACATATAATAGCGATAACACACACATAAACAATAACAATAATAATAATAATAAAATAACAACAGTATATACATAACAACAAAAGTAAAAACAATAATCGCATGGATGCAATAAGAGATGCTGCATGGTCTGAGAAGGGCAACGTATAGCCATCTTGGATTCATGCAACATGTTTAATGAAGAAGAGATTTATATGATCTCTATTAACGTAAGTCTTTTTTTTCTGATATATTAAGGAAGTTGCTTGATCTTCTTGACCCCCCCCCCCCCTCCCCGAAAAAAACAAAGGAAAATGGAAAGATCTAAGAAAAGGAAAGAAAGGAGAAATCAAGGAATGATGAAACTCGTAATTTGGTTTGATTTAATATGCTCTACGAGTCATTGGGTCTGGTTCTTGCTGGCTCGCACACACACACACACACACACACACACACACACACACACACACACACACACACTCACACACACACACACACACACACACACACACACACACACACACAGCCTAGAAGTGAATATTTTTATTTGCATGTTCGCCAAAAAGTAAGAGAAAGATATTATAGTCTCTATAGAAACTGCGACAGAGAGAGAGAGAGAGAGAGAGAGAGAGAGAGAGAGAGAGAGAGAGAGAGAGAGAGAGAGAGAGAGAGAGAGAGAGAGAGGGAAAGAGCAAGAGAGGGAAGGGAGAGAGGGAAAGAGATACAAATAAGCAAATTAAACAGACTGACACAGCCAAACGGACATACAAACAGACAGACAGGTTATCAGACAGAGAGTCAGACAGACACAAGACACAAATAAGAAAGAGCGGGAACAAAAGAAGAAAACAACAGAGGCAAAGAGAGAGAGAGGCAGAGAGAGCGAGAGATCGAGGCAGGGAGACACAGAGGCAGAGAAAAAGAGACGGAGGCAGAGAGACAGAGGCAGAAAGATAGAGAGAGAGAGGTAGAGAGAGAAAGACAGAGGCAAAGAGAGACAGAGGCAGAGAGAGACAGAGGCAGAGAGAGACAGAGGCATAAAGAGAGAGAGGCAGAGAGAGAGACAGAGGCAGAGAGAGACAGAGGCATAAAGAGAGAGAGGCAGAGAGAGAGACAGAGGCAGAGAGAGACAGAGGCAGAGAGAGACAGAGGCAGAGAGAGAGAGAGGCAGAGAGAGAGACAGAGGCAGAGAGAGACAGAGGCATAAAGAGAGAGAGGCAGAGAGAGAGACAGAGGTAGAGAGAGCGTGAGACGGAGGCAAAGATAAAGGCAGAGAGAGAGAGAGAGAGAGAAAGAGAGAGAATGAGAGAGAGAGAGAGAGAGAGAGACAGAGGCAGAAACACAAACGAAACTAAAGACAAATTACTTTTCACATACATTTTCTTGACCTCGAATCCCTTTCCCCCCCACCCCCACCCCCCACCCTTTCTCTGACTTTCACTCTCCCACATCCTTTTTACACCCTTACCCATCCTACATACCCCCCCCCCTACCCATCCTACATACCCTAACCTCCCCTCCCCCTCACCTCCTACTTACCCTTACCCATAACCCGTGCATCATCCCTACCCTAACCCCACTCCCCAACCCCCTACATACCCCTACCCCCCCTGCCCTACCCGTTCATCTCCTCTCATCACCTCATACCCACCCCCCCTTCTCCACCTCCCCTTTTACTCTTTACTCTACCCCTACCTCCGCTGGACCCCCCCCCAACCCCACACACACATACATATGACCTTCTCTTTCCACTCCCCCCCACCCCTCCACCCCCTCCACCCCACCCCACCACTTCCTAGCCGTTTGACCTCCCCCCCCCCCCCCCACGCACACACACCGAAGAATCGTGTAATTTATCGCCCTTTGACCGCGAAGGAGGGAGGGGGGAGGGGGTAGGGGGAGGGGGGATGGGGGGCGGACAGCGGTCAACCGTCAGCAGAGCAGGTGCGGGTTTGCGGCCTACTGTTTACCTTTTCTTCCTCTCCCACTCTCTTCGTCTCCTTCCTCTCCCTCCTCTCTCTCTCTCTCTCTCTCTCTCTCTTCTCTCTCTCTTCCTCTCTCTCTCTCTCTCTCTCTCTCTCTCTCTCCTTCTCTCTCTCTCTCTCTCTCTTTCTCTCTCTCTCTCTTTCTCTCTTCTATCGTTCTCCACCCCTTCCTCCATCATTCTCTTCCCTTCTCTTCCCCTCCATCCTTCTCATTCCCATCTTCCCTCCCTTTCCCACTCGCTACAAACCTCCTGCTCTTCTGTTCATCCCTTCCCTCTCCCACCCCCTCTCCCATCCCTACCCTCCCTTCCCCCACATATCCCTCCCTTCCTCCTCATCTCCCTCCCCCCCTCCCATCTTCTCCCTCCCTTCCCCTACTCTTCCCTCCCTTCCCCTACTCTTCCCTCCCTTCCCCTACTCTTCCCTCCCTTCCTCCGCATCTCCCCTTCTTCCCCCTTCCTCCTCATCTCCCTCTTCCCCCCCCCCCCTCCCCTCCCGCAGCTTCTTCAAGGAACCCGGTAGCTTCTTAGGGGCGTGTCTTCTCAGTGGGAGAGGGTCCTACATACATTTATTTTCCTCGTTTTTCTATCCTGGTGATGGGGACTAAGGGGGTGGGGAGTAGGGGTAGAGGGAGAGATAGAGAGGAGGGGGATGATGGGGTGGGAAGAAGGAGAGGAAGAGTGAGAGAGGAGGGGAGGATGGGAGGAAGGAGAAAGGAGAGGAGGAGTGAGAGAGGGGGGATGATGGGAGGAGAGAAGAGGGAGAGGAGGAGTGAGAGTGGGGGGAGGATGGGAGAAGGAAGAGAGAGAGGAGGACTGATAGAGGAGGGAAGAGGGAGAGGAGGAGTGTGAGGAGGGGGTGATGGGAGAAGGAGGAGAGAGAGTGGGACTGATAAAAGGGGGTGATGGGAGAAGGAGAGGGGGAGGGGAGGGGGAGGGGGAGGGGGAGGGAGAAGGGGAAGGTGGGAGAGGGGGGCAATGTGAGGAGAGAGAGGGGGGGGGAGTGAGGGGAGAAAGGGGAAAGGAGGAAGATGGTAGGGAGGGGGAGGATCAAAGAAGGAATATAGATGAGGAGAGATGGAGGAGGAAGAGAGATGAGAAAGGAAAGAAAAAAAAGGAGCGAGGAAAATGAAGAATAGAAGAGAATAGAAGAAATGAAAACACGAGGGATAGAGATGGCAAAGAGATGAAGAGAGAATGAAAGATAAGGAAAGAGAATAGAGAAGGAGGATGGGAAAGAAGGGAGGGAGAAAGTTGCGAACGATTGGAAAATGAGAAGGAGAGATAAAGGAAAAAGGAGAACGAAGTAAAGAGATGGAGATGGGGGGGGAGAAAAGTTGAGGAAGAAATAAAGGAATAAGTTAATGATCAAGAACAGAAGAGAAGAGGGAGAAGGATGAGAAAATAATGAAACGAAGAGTAAAACTGAGAAAACAAAGAGAGAGAGAGAGAGAGAGAGAGAGAGAGAGAGAGAGAGAGAGAGAGAGAGAGAGAGAGAGAGAGAGAGAGAGAGAGAGAGAGAGAGAGAGAGAGAGAGAGAGAGAGAGAGAGAGAGAGAGAGAGAGGGGGGGAGAGAAAGAGAAATGAAGAACCAAAGATACGAAGAAAGAAAGAAAGAACAGAGGACATCCAAGCGAGAATAAAAGACATCAACAGGAAAGGTCTGTTACTCTCCCTAGGCCTACAGCAGAACCAGTGTAATGATGACCACATTAACTTTGGAATCTAAATGATGATGAAGTGAGTACCCCGTGCCCAAACCCCATGCCCCCCCCCCCCCTCTCCTTCATATCCTCTCCCCTACCCACCCACCCAACCACCTCCTCCTCCTCTCCCTTCTTCTTCCTCCCCTCCCCTGCCCCCCATCCTCCTCCTTCCTCCTGCCCCTCCTCTTCCTCTATCTGCTTTTAGATTTCTAGTATATTTATTTCATTAGGCCTATATGTATCTATGAATATATTCACTTATCCATCTATATCTAAATGTCTATATATCTAGCTATTTATTTATCTACTTGTATATCTATTCATATGAATTAATTTATTC
>BOPN01006762.1:53563-61063 GCA_017312705.2 Penaeus japonicus
TCTTCTCTGTTGGGTTAATCTATTTTGTATGTTTTATCTTTCACTTTCATCGCGTGTTTTTGTCGTACATTATATGATCACGCTATATTAAAAGCTTCTTTTGAAGAAATATTTTTAGTGAAGGTCATTACACCTACAAAGAAAAGAGAGAGAGAGAGAGAGAGAGAGAGAGAGAGAGAGAGAGAGAGAGAGAGAGAGAGAGAGAGAGAGAGAGAGAGAGAGAACTTAGACCGTGAATGATCTCATTTTCAGTATTTCCCTTATGAGTGTAGTTAACATACATGTCTCATATCGTCCTAGCCATAAATACCTCAATCGATATGCTAAAGGAAAACGAGAGTGTTATTTAACGCGTAGAATGAGAAGCAAAATCGTCACGGATATAAAGTAATGCATATTGTATAATGGTCAGTTCGGGAATATTTTTTGCTAATGGAAGTGAAGGAAAGAGAGATGTGGGATAAAAGAACTGTATTTTGCGCTTCTTTGATAAGGCATCGTCCATTACCAAAATTCATCCCACAAAGACATACAGACACGCGCACGCGCGCGCGCGTGTGTGTGTGTGTGTGCTATCATTAATATCATTATTATTATCCTGATTACTCTATTTGAAGGATCCGCTTTTACGTCACAGTCTCCCTCGGAAGGCTAGAACGGTACCTCTTTTCGAAAACCTTTGGATTCGGCAGAGAGAGACTGTTAAGCGGAGCGGATGACCTCCCGAAGCTCGGATCGAAGCTGGGACTCGAACCCCGGTATCCAGCGGCGCTACTTTCCCACTACGCTACGACGGCCCAGTAATGATCTTTACGGATGCGGATGCAAAGTTGCAAAGTTTAGTAAGCAATGTTTCGTAAAATCAGATAGGGGTTCATTAGGGGAGGGGGAGGGGGAGGGGTTAGAGAAAAAAGAAAGGGACACCCACACACGAACTTCTGTAAATATATGAACACACACACACATTCATCTCTCTCTCTCTTTCTCTTTTTCTCTCTCACTTTCTCTGAATGTATATATATATATATAAATATATATATATGTATATATATATGTATATATGTATATATACATATATATATATATATATGTATATATATATATATATATATATATATATATATATATGTATATATATATATATATATATATATATATGTATATATATGTATATGTATATATGTATATATGTATATATGTATATATATATATATATATATATATATATATATGTATATGTATATATATGTATATATATATATATATATATATATATATATATATATATATATATATATATATAAATATATATATATATAAACATAAATATATATAAACATATAAATATATATATATAAATATATATATAAATATATATTTATATATTTATACACACACACATATATACATATATATATATATATATATATATCTAAACAAATATATATATATATATATATATATATATATATATATATATATATATATATATATATATATATATATATATATATATGTATATATATAAGTATATGTATAAATATATATATATATATGTATATATAGATATATATAGATATATATATGAGAGAGAGAGAGAGAGAGATGTATATATATATATATAGAGAGAGACGATAAGATTAATAAATCATGAATAAACACCAAGTAGAGATCCATAGCACACGATAATGTAGCTTGAAAGACGGAATATCGGACTCACTGTGGCGGTGGGAAGCAGCGGCGGCCGTGCAAGTCCCTCAGCAAGTCTCTCTCTCTCTCTTTATATATATATATATATATAAAGAGAGAGAGAGAGACTGAGAGAGGGAAAGAGAACAACTTTCGATGTAAACCTGTATCTATCGTAGGTTATGCCAAGAAAGCGTCAATTCAGCTAAACAGCACAATACATCAGGCGCAAACTCTTTTTTTAAACCTTCGCCAAAGGGTCTCAGTGCCTTGACGTCACACCGATGTAAATAACTCAGATATTGTCAAAAAGTTATTTTAATTCATTCGATCCTTCCCTATTATGTACAAAAAGAGTAATCTAACATAAATGTCTGAAATAAGTAATATATTGACCTTAAAAATAGGCAGCCAAACGTAGCGACTGGTCTTTCTGGTACACAGATTTATCCATTACGCCCTTTTGAAAAAAACTGACAATATCAGGTATTGTTACCCAACATTCGGACTATATATGAATTAGTTTCGCGTTAAACAATTGGAAATAGAAACCTTTTATCTCTACTCGCATAGTATAGAACAAAGTGGGAAGTATGTATTTCCAGCCATTCTACAAATGAATTTGTAGCAGTCACTACCTAAAGCAATTAATTTCTGAAACATAAGCCATTATCCGCAGCCTGACTTGATGCTGTCATGTGTCCTGACCTTAAATAGCAACTCTTCCATAATTAACGTATATATCCACACAAACACACATACTAAACACATAAACACGCAAACGCACGCTAACATTCATACACACGCAGACGCACGCACAACCTTATGTTTGATTCTAATAAAAAGCAACTTAAATTTGACACCACAATCTTTTTTCTTTTTTTTCATTAATCAAGAGCAAAAGATGAAAATAATGGCAGTACATTTCCTACATCAGCTTGAAGAATATAGTTAGCCACAACAAAGGGATTATCTCTGCTTATTTGGAAAGAAAAAATGTACCCCAGTCACTGAGAATAAAGAGAATAAAGGTACCTTACTAAGCAGAATAGGGTACCTCACTCGTTAAGAAGAAAGGTTTTTCACTCAAAATCGAGAAAGGTACCTCGCTCATATAAGGAAAAGAATTGCACCCAGTAGAAAGAGACATGCCTCATTTAAAGGGAAAAAAAGACAGCTCATTGATATGGAATACAAGTGCCTCATACACTTTCTTCTGAGTATCTTACTCAGAAGAAAGTTACCGCAAACAGTCAGAAGAGCAATACCTTGTTCACTAAGAAGAAGGGCACTTTGTTGAGTTTTGTTTAAAAGGGAGGTTCCCCATTTGCTAAGACGACAGAACTAGCTTCACTAATAAGAAAGATACTTTAATTACTAGAATGAAAGGTACCTTATTCACTGCAAAGAAAGTACTTTGCTCAGTAAGAAGGGTGCCTCAGTAAAAAAAAAAAAAAAAAAAAAAAAAAGGGTCCCACACTCAGCGAAAAGAAAGAGAGGAGGAGACAGTTAGCGTAAAAGATAAACGAGGAGACTTAGAAAATGAGGTGAGGGTAACTGATAAGGAGAGAAAGAAGAGATCAAGAGAGCAGAGATGAAACGTAAGGCAAATATAAAGTGTATAGGTATCCAAATACATTAATATATAGAGAGAGATAGAGCTAGAGAGAGAGGGAGAAAGATAGATAGATAGATAGAGAGAGAGAGATAGGAGACAGTGAGAGAGAAAGAAGAGACAGAGAGGAGAGAAAGAGAGAGAGAGAGAGGAGACAGTGAGAGAGAGAAGAGACAGAGAGGGGAAAGAGAGAGAGAGAGAGAGAGAGAGAGAGAGAGAGAGAGAGAGAGATGAGACAGTGAGAGTGAGAAGAGACAAAGAGGGGAGAGAGAGAAAGAAAGAGAGAGAGAGAGAGAGAGAGAGAGGTGGCCGAAAGTCGGAATAGGAAAAGAAATACTGAGGAAAAATAACACAGAATTCCAAGGAAAAATAATGAGAAAATGTCACGCAATAAGACAAGAGAGAAAATGCAAAGACAATATACCCTTGGACAGCCACTAGAGTGGGTACGAGTAATTCTATGAGGGTGCTCTTCAAGATTGTTAAAGAGCATTTGCGCGAAAGAGTGTGAGGAGGGGGGGGGGGGGGGCTAAAGTGAAAAGGGAAGGAAGAGAAAAGCACCGAAGGAGAGAAAGCTAGGTCGGCCAAGATAAAGTGGGCAAAAGAAGGTACCAAGAGGAGAAGGGGAAGGCAGCCAAGGAGAGAAAGTGGAAAGCGACTCGGGCGAAGAATGGTGTAGGGGAACCCTAAGGGCAAAGGGGAGAGGGTCCCAAAGTGAGGAAAAAAGAGGGGGGCGATAGGAAAGCGGAGAGAAGAGATAACAGGGGTCCCAACGAAGGAAAGTGGGGGGGGGAGGGGGTGGAAAAGGGTCCCAAAGTGAGGAAAAAAGAGGGGGGCGATAGGAAAGAGGAGAGAAGAGATAACAGGGGTCCCAACGAAGGAAAGTGGGGGGGGGGAGGGGGTGGAAAAGTGTCCCAGGGGAAAGAGGGGAGTACAAAAGAAAGAAAAGTACCTTCCCCACCAAGAAGAAAGGTACCTCAATCGGAAGAGAGAAAGATACCTGATTCACCAAAAAGAAGGTCCCTGAAAGAAAGGTTATCATCGTACGAGATCCAAGTTACCAGGAATAATTAGATTGGAACTTCTGACTCTCGCTAGTGTGTGTGTGCGTAAGAAAGAGAGAGAGAGAGAGAGAGAGAGAGAGAGAGAGAGAGAGAGAGAGAGAGAGAGAGAGAGAGAGAGAGAGAGAGAGAGAGAGAGAGAGAGAGAGAGAGAGAGAGAGAGAGAGAGAGAGAGAGAGAGAGAGAGAGAGAGAGAGAGAGAGAGAGAGAGAGAGAGAGAGGGAGAGAGAGAGAGAGTCTGTGTGTGGATACATGTGAATGAAAAAAATGATGATGGTTTAATAATGATAATAATCACGATAGTAATGATAATATTGATTATGATAATAAAAGCAATAATGATAATAATAATGCAAAAATAATAATAACAATGATAATGATGATAATCGTGATAACGCGATATCAATATGATAGCATTAGTATTGATAATGATGAAAGTAATGGTAATTACAATTTTGATGATGAAAGTAATGATGATAATAATAATGGGAAAAATTACAATAATGATGATAATGATAATAATGACATTGATGAAAATTATGTTAATAATGATAATGATGATAATAACAATAGTAATAACAAAAGTGTTAGAAATGATAATGATAATGATCAAAGCAATACTGACAATGATGGAAGTGATAATGATAATGCTGGTAATAATGATAATAATATTCATAATTACATAAGTAAAAATGATGATGACGAAGATGATGATAATGATATTAGTGAGTATAGTAGTAATATAATAATAATAACCATGACAATATTGATAATAATAATAATGATATTGGTAATGATGATAATAACAATGATAATGCTAATGACAATAAAAATAATGATAAGAATAATGATAATGATAGGTTTGATAATGATAATGAAAATAATGATTGTCATGATAACAACAACAAGAAATGATAATAATAGCAATGACATAATTAATAATGATAGTCATAATTGCAATAAATATAATCATAACGATTATGATAATGACCTTAATGAATACTAGTAATAATAACAATGATAGCGATAATACTAATGATAAAGGTGGTTATAATTGGATAGAAAATAATAATGGTGTATATGATACAAATTATATCAAATGTAATAATGGTGAAAACAAAATAATTACAATTACGGTAATTTTGACAATTTAATTAACAAAAAAAAGAAAGAAAAAAAAATCATGCTGATAATAATGATATAACAATGTTTATGACAACAACAATAACAATAATACTAGTAATGAAGATAATGATAATATAAATAATCATAATAGTAATCATTATAATAATGATGATATCAATGATAATAATAATGTTATAATAATGATGATAAAAAATTATAATGATAACAATGACAATAATAATCACAATTATAATACTGATCATAATAACGATAATGAGGACAGCTAAGCAAAGTAATGATGATAGTGTTAGTAATCGTAGGTATTATACTAGTGATAAGGATATTTAAAAAAATATAACGATAATGATTATAATATAAAAAATATATATAATGATAATTATAAATGAAGAACATGATAATAGCAATATTAATGATAATAACAATAATTGTATTCATAGTAATGATAATGATGATGATGATAATGATAATAATTATAATACTAGGAATGATAATGAGAAATATAACGATGATAATAATGATGAAAATAATGATAGGATAGATGATGAAAATAAATTACTAATAGTAATAATGATAATGATAGGGATAATATTTATGATAAAGATGATAATAATGATAATAGTAATAATGATAAAAGTGATAATAGAAATAATGATAATGATCATATCAATGATCATACTAATAATGATATTGATAGTAATGATGTTGCTGATAATAATGATGGTAATGAAAGTAATATCTATGATGATCATAATGATGATAAAACTATTTAAATAATTATGATAATAACAAAATTAATAACAATGATAGTGTTGATAATAATCATGATAATCATAATGATAATATCAATAATAATTATAATACCAATGATAACGATGAGGATAATGAATATGAAGATAATCAGGATTATTATGATAATGATAATATACAATAATAATGATAATATCAAGGATGATAATGGTGATAATAATGATAACATGAATAATAATGATGATATCAATGATAATGATGGTGATAATAATGATAATATGAATAATAATGATAATATCAATGATAATGATGGTGATAATAATGATAATATATATATACATATATATATATATATATATATATATATATATATAGAGAGAGAGAGAGAGAGAGAGAGAGAGAGAGAGAGAGAGAGAGAGAGAGAGAGAGAGAGAGAGAGAGAGAGAGAGAGAGAGAGAGAGAGAGAGAGAGAGAGAGAGAGAGAGAGAGAAAGAGAGAGAGAGAGAGAGAGAGAGAGAGAGATATGGGGGAGAGAGGGAGAGGAAGAGGTGGAGAGACACAGAGAGAGAAAGTGAATGAGAGAAAAAAAAGATAAAGAGAAAGATAAGAAAGAATTAGATATAGATAATTAGACAAATTAATCTAAATCAAGGCATAACATATCGATTATCAACATATCTAAAATCGGATTCATTTGGAATGCATAACAATCAGATGCCTCTAAGACACACGCTCAAAAATTCATACCTTCGATAATGTCATGTAGTTTAGCTTGAGTTCAGGATCAAGCTCTGTCTATCCTCATCTTCCTGTGTTTGTTTCTTTCCTTTTGAGTCTCTCTCTCTCTCTCTGTCAGTCTCACTCTCTCTCTCTCTAACTCTACTTACTTATTTATACACTTTCTTGTTAGAATCTTTCTTTTGTAGATAACACACTCGTTTCCAATATTGAAATTCGATTGTACATCAGCATTTCAACGGAAATCTTGTAAGTGTCTGCTGTATTTGGACGCATGCGAATAATTGCTTTAACCTTTGGTATCTTTCTTTATAATGCTTTGTCTAGGTTAACATTATCGGTATGCTTGTTTTCTTTATACTTAGGATATAAGGTATATGAGGTACGTATGAGGAGAGAGAGAGAGAGACAGAGAGAGATAGATAGATAGATAGATAGAGAGAGAGAGAGAGAGAGAGCTAAAGAGAGGGCACAGGCAGACAGACACAAACAGAGACAGACATA
>BOPN01006762.1:68563-70932 GCA_017312705.2 Penaeus japonicus
GATTGGAAGGCATGAGAAGAACCGGGAATAAAAAGGAAAGGAATTGATATATAGCAAGAGAGAGGGAGATAAAAAGATGAAAAAAACAGATGAGAGACAAGGTATGAGGCAAGAAGGGAAGATAGAGAGAAATAGAGAGGGAGAAAGGAAAGGAGAAAGCAACAGAGCGTCAAGAAAAGAAAGAAAGAAAAAATAAAAAAAACTCCGTGGACAGAGATAGGTGATGAATTTTCTTTTCATTTCATTCGTCTTTTTTTCATAAGTATAAACTGGTTTATATAAGGATACATAGCTAAGCAAATAAAGATTTACAATGCTACAAACATACAGCTGAATCGATATAAAGAAACATTCAATAGATGTGTATAACTGGTCGTGCACATTATTTACAGTGTGTTTTTCTTCGTCCTTTTCTTATAAGTAGAAAAAATATAAAAACAAAATAATATCACACACACACACAACACATACTGTTTACTTGTATCCCCCTCTTCCCAACCCCACTTTGATAAAATAGTTCCACTAGATTATTCGGATGACCGCAATATATTGAATTGAAACACTCCGTGCGGTTTCTTGTTCCTCTGACCCCTCCAAGAAGGTAACTGAGCCTATTGTGCAGAATTTGTTCGTCGTTTTCATATCTTATCGTCTTTGGTAATCGCCACTTGCCTAGTAAGTAGTATTGGACATTTATGCTTACAAGTACTGCACTGTTACACGAGGCAGTGGGATGTCTCCCATCTAATAAGATAGCTTTCATAAAGTCTTCACTGGCAAACATTATAAGAACAAATATAAGACTGTGAACACTGAGTGCGTGGAAATCCACATGTTGCACATTTTGTATTGTTAGGAGTCTCGCGATTTACTTCTGCAACAAGCTGCAACGCGGATGTTAAAAGTACGATAAAGGGCTGGACACGCAGAATGCAGCTACCTTGCTGTTGCAGGAAGCTTAATTTCCTCTACAAGAACTTATTTTACAATTCAATTTGATTGTTCTCTCTCTCGCTCTTTCACTCACACACACACACTCTCTCTCTCTCGCTCTCGTCTCTCTCTCATTCCATGTCACCCTTTCTCTCATGCTCATTCCCCCTGCCCCATACACAACCATCACACTTCCTCCTTTCGCCACCCACTCCTTCCACCCCCACCGCCCATTCACCACCTCCTCCTCCTCGTGTCCACAACCACTTCCCTACTCACCCCATACATGATATAACCTCCTCCTCTCCCTCCTCTTCTTCCTCCTCTTCGCTTTCCTCTTTCTCCGCTTCCTTCTCAACTTCTGTCTTCTTCTCTTCTCCTCTCTCTCTTCATTCTCCTCCTCTCCTTTCTCCTTCACCTCCTTCTCCAATGCCTCTACCTCCTCCACCTCCTCCTCCTCCTCTTCCTCTTTTACCTCCCCCTCCATCCCTCTTCCTCCTCCCCTTCCTACTTTACCTCCTCCTCCACTCCCTCTTCCTCCTCCTCTTTTTCCTCATTCTACTTCTTCTACCTATTCTTCTTTTCCTCCTTCTTCTCCTCCTCCTGCTAATTCTTCCTCTTTTTCTTCTTCTTTTGTTTCTTTGGATTTTCGTGTTAGCGATATTGTATTGTTTTTTTCTTTCTTTCTTTCTTTCTTTTTTTTTTTATAAATCTGTATTTTTTTTTTATCTTTTTATTATTATTATTTTTAAAAATCTTTGTCAGTCTTCCCTTGTTTTCTGTCTCTCTATGTCTTTCTTTCTCTCGCCTTCTCTTTATGACTCTTTTTCTCTCTCTCTCTCCATCACTCAATCTCTCACACTCTCTCATTATCTCCTCCCACCTCTCTCTCCTGTATCCCTTCCCCTCCCCCTCCCCTCTCCTGTCTCCTCACCCTCTCTCTCTCTCCTTCTATCTCATTTCTATCTATCACACTTCCGATCCCGAACACGTCACATGACCTCAACAAATGCTATTTTTTTTGTTTTTTTTTTTTTTTTGTTCGCGAAATAGCTCTCAGTGGAAGTTTAATTAGCAAGATAAGAAAAGCTAATCAGCACATCAAGGAGCTCATTTACGCCGAAAAATGACAGATGTGATTTGATTTTAATTTCCGGGAAATGGCTCGATTGATTTATTGGTTGCGTCCTCGCCTTTTTCTTTTCTTTTTTAGAGATTGGTAGTTGTTAATATTCCCTCTCCGGATCAATTTTCTTCGCTCTTTAAGAGATTCCATCCTCACGTTTTCTTGTTGATGTCTGTAATTGTTAGTATAATCATCTTTTGAAATGGATGCTTTTTTTAAGTATCAATATCTGTTTATCTATCTATCTATATACATCTATACATAGATATACACACACCCACACGCAAATATATATATATTTATATATATG
>BOPN01006763.1:0-5000 GCA_017312705.2 Penaeus japonicus
GAGAAAGGGAGAGAGGGGGGAAGGTGGTGTTAAAAGGGGAGGCATAAGGAGAAAAGGAAGGAGGAATAAAGAGACGGGGCTGAAGGCAAGTATGTCCTACTTATTCCATACATTATTGGCTGCACGGGGGTAAGAGCGTGAAGGCGTTCTTGCGACCTGTTATAAAACCGACGACACGCCGCTCGGAACAGTGGATGCTTATCAGGTGCAAGTGTGGAGGCAAGCAGAGCGACAGAGTAAGCGGTGATAGATGACCAAGAGTGGTAAATGCTGTGGTGAATGCGGCTACAGACTACGGGGGATTTGTGACCTTCAGCACGGCTGTGCTTATGTCACCGAGCACTTTCACGGCCACTCTTTCCACCCAAGTTCTCTCTCTCTCTCTCTCTCTTTCTCTCTCTCTCATACATGCATGCACACACGCGTTTGGACGTAAAAATTTAACAACAATAAGAACCTGAAGCAGGGGATATTTGCCTTTGGAAAAAGCTATTCTCGGCCGATTAATGTTCCAACGCAAATGACTCAAACCAAGTCTCCATATGACATAAGTTATACGGGGTATTGTATCTTTGCAGAATGTTTCGTCTGTCCTTCCCAGGGCCACGCGGAAGGCATCTACAGACGGGGAAGGTGGAAGAAAGCGGCGGTGCTAGCGGGTGGCAAGACCACTTCTCCCCAGGGGAGGTCACGCCCTTCAGCGCTTAATCTTCTCACGACTCATTACCATCTTCGCTAAATTCGCAAAGGCACTGGCCACAAGGTCTCGTCACTCGCTCATTGTCAAAACCATGGAGAAAGCGGGTGCGTCAGGAAGGGGGTAAACATGAAGGAAAATTTATGTTCGTAGATGAAAGAAAAAAAAAGTGGGGCGTTAAAACGAAAATTCACAAAAGTTTTATTGACGCATTATGAGTGCCTTAAGGTCTCTAAGTCTCAATTTAGTGCATGAACATTTCTACGTGTATGATATGTAGCAAGGGAGTGAAAAAATAGAATACGGAAACGAATGACCAACGAGAACGAAATTATATGACATACAGTAGGAGTGCACGAATAGATGTGCCAAATATGATGTACAAAATAAATTTGTTAATGACTTTAAATACGCTTAGGGATTACTTCATCCTAACTTAAATATACGTGCATGAAATATATTTGTTTCTATTGCACACAAGACCTCGATAACTACAAACTACTACCTGGTGGAGGAGCTCTGTTAGAAGCAATTTCCATGTTAGTGGCAAGGTGGTCAGGTAACCTGAGGATACAGAGTCACGCCCCACAAAACCACTTCTCAAGGCTAATTCACTAATAAGGGGAACGCAACACTTCCCACGTAGATGTTAAACTTGTCTCAGCCTACGTACAGATCCTAACCGTATAGGCCAAGCACCAAACCGCACACGCTTCTACCGGTGCATACCGGAATGTTTTCTGTATGCTCCTGTCTGTCTTAAAACTACAAAAACAAGGTAACAAAAATGCAAAAGTCCGTTGTAACACTTTATGTTAAAATACGAAATGCTTTATATTACACACCAAATGTTTGCAGAAGTACTTTTTGCCAAGCATATACGTTTAACTGCGGTAAGAAATGCTTCATCTGACGTGCAATGCCTACGTTACGGCTTTCAGGATGCATCCGCGAAGGTGTTCTAACCTAACTTTCATATAAGGTATCTCATCCCTATGTGGACGTCGCGTAGCATACTTGCAAAACGTTTAGCATTCGTGATCACACTAAATAACAGTACGCATGCTTGCAACTCAATGTCTATTATATAAATTCGTATTTCTACAAGCTAATGGTAACTGACATATTGGGCGTCTCGGTTTCTTATGTAATTTACCCCCTTCACCGCTTGTTCTAGTTCATACTATAGATTTCATAAGTTCATACTATAGATTTCACACTTCCTTTGCTGACTCTGCTAACGATAAAATGGTAAAAATAGCGAAAAGATACAACTTTATCGGAAACATTGTACTGAATGATCCGTCGAACAAGAGAAGATCTACAATCACAAAACACGTGCATGATTGCTCCTTGTTGATGGACATTGTTTGCGAGGCTGGGAAGAGCGTTACGCAACAGTTGGACTCTTCTTGCAATCTAGACTCCGGATGTTGATAATGAGACATGGCCGGCCGCAGGCACAGCTCGTCTTGTAGGAACGATCACTGTGAGAACTTTCGGGAAGAGGAGCACTTGTGCGAGAGTCACTACCAGAGCGTGCGATGCGAGTCGGAGCGATGCCTCCCTCAGTCCTGATCCCATACCGACACTTAAAGAAAAAATAAAGAAAGGAGCGCCTTTAGAACCCTCACCAAACTATAAACAAAATCTCATCACAACAGGGTACCTAAATAAAACTTAAAACCCTTGACAAACACGACGCCATTTGTGAGAACGGTTCATTCCAGCGGAGTGTGACCAAGTTCGACGTCCCATAACAAAATTGACCTTGGCTATGGCTCTCAATCAAAACAAAGGAGACAGACTACCTGAAGTAGCTCGGTCATTACTTGAGGACACCGAGCGTATCCACAACTTCCTTCCTCCACCCTCCCTCCCTGTGTACCCGCCTTCCTCCCTCCCTCCCATTTACACTCCCGGAAACATTGTCTTGTCCTAGTTATGTCGCTCATCTTTTTTTTCATTTCTTCTTCGCCCTATATCCCCCTTTTCATTTCACTTCCTCCTCCAGGAGGGTCAGACTCATCTCATCTTCTTACCCCCAACTCAACTCGGTCGGGCATTTCCTCCCCATCTTGACTCTGATGCAAATCAATTGCCTTTCCTTCGCCGGCTGTACTATCCGCCACATCTTATCCAGCCCTGCATAAGGTCTTTACTATTCATGTCCCGAAGCCTTATCCCAGACCTGGTCACACATCTGGTCTGCCTCAAGTCCTTCTCCTTAAGAACGCATTTTCCTAAACCTCGCATTATTCGTGAAATGTTTTTGTTCCAATGAATCTGTTGTACTTTCTTCGACACAAAGGTGAATACTTCATAACGACAGCTTGGGCATTTTAAACGAAAATAATCCATTCTCTTTGGATTAACTGGGTCCATCCCTTTCTTCCTTTGGTAGAAAAAAATAACGAGAAAAAAAAGGGGAAAAAAAGACATAAAATCTAGTGCTGCTGCTACTACTACTACTACTACTAATAATAATAATAATAGAATAATAAAAATAAAAATAATAATAATACAAAAAACAGTAGCAAACATATTGACCATTTAGAGCTACTGATTACGTTGTCAATAATAATGAAATGTTACAAATAAAGGGTAAAATAAGTCACTAGCACCGAGAACGATACGCAGATATAAAAATAGTACATAATAAAAGTAAAAAACACCACAACCATTACTTTCATATTAAATGCATATGAAACCTTGTTCCCCTGTTTCCAAAGGCAAGCCAGTCAACATTTTCTAATCTTGAGCGAGGCTCCTCGCCTTCAGAGGCCAGAGAGAAGAGCTTTACCGTCCAGGTCGCTTCCCCGATCGCTAAGGCCAGGCGGGGCGGGTCTGGTGGAAATAGCTCAAGGTGCGGAGAGCGAGAGCAGGAAGGGCAGCTGAGGAGGGCTGGCTGAGGGAGGAGGGGTGGAGGAGGAGGGGTGGAGGAGGAGGGGACCAACAACGAAGGCTCTGTGATAGCCGTGCTGTGCTGGCCGCGGACCGGTTCCCGGCTGCTGCAGCCTGACACAGACCAGCGCCATTCTATACCTCTACATACCGCACTACATTCCTTCCTCCTTTCGAGATCGCAGGAGCATTCTACTCGTAGTGTGTTTTCTTTACTTCTATTGCTTATAACCGCTGTCTTTCGGTGAAAAGATCTTAACAATATATACGCACATACCCCGTATAAATGCGTCTCTTCGACAATGCTTTAAAAGAAAGAAGAGAAAGACATTTCCTGCAGTTTCGAGCCCGACTTTTAATCACCGATATCTAAGCCGTGTTCATGTTTGATGATGGACATAAAGATATTGAGCACTTAACGCGAAGATAAATAAACACGACTATGATGGCCACACCACTTGAGCTGGTGTGACCCCGGCGACCCGCGTAACCGACACCTGCTGGTGACGCCCACGCATCTGCTCACCTCAGCTGTACACTGTCTTCTCGATGCATCGACACACCCTTTACTCATACCTGATGCACTACACACACCAGCATGCATCTAACTCCCTATCCTTAGAGTCACTCGCCATGTCCTCTGTCCAACAATTGCTTACTCCTAGAGTCATTGCTTTACACAGAATTTTAATGCACGTTGCTAAAGGATAATGGCGCTAGGTAAGGAGTGCTGCATTGTGCTGACCAGAATGTAGATGCTATTCACCAGACATGGACCTCCTCTAGGGTTATAAGTATAGCGTGCAGAGCTGGTCACTGCAACAAATACTGTGATGTGTAGTAACCCGCATTCAAGAGCAGCGAAGGAAGACAGAAGCAGAGGTGTGGTGGGCACGGCGTAAGCCTGATGCTGGCGAGAGCTGTGGTATGGCGTGGATGTTAGAATGCAAATGCAATAATCGAATGAGATAGGCAAAATGGAGAAGCACCTCATGAAGAAGAAAAAGTAAATATGCTGGCGTGGCTGGAAACGTGTGCCAGTCTGGGAAGAGAGAATGGTGATCAGGGCAGAGAGGTTCCGACAGCAGGCGGTGAATCATAACAATGAGGAAGGAACGCCGTGACTCACTACCACGCCGACGGACATCGTCCCCTAGAACACGGACGCGACTTTTCAGGAACATTCGACGTTTCGTGAAACTTTTTTCAGTGTCAGTAATAAGAGAATGGCAGCCTTAACCGTTAATATTGTAAAACCATGAAAAATTGTGAGCTTGAGGCAACCCTCACACGTAGTGCAATCATGTTGGGCATCGTTCGTGTTGTTCAATCTTAGAGTCAGAGCCGGAAGGCCGGCTGTAGTTAGTCGTTCTCTGCCGTAGACACGGGAGAACTCGTC
>BOPN01006763.1:10000-22500 GCA_017312705.2 Penaeus japonicus
TATCCCGTAACTCCCCAAGTGGGCGCCCCTTATACTTCATGAGCCTGCCGTGTATCCGTAATAAGCTGGGGCCTTCGCTGCGACCGGATTTCGTCCACTCCCACGACCCTCAGCACTTTGTATAATCATATCAATCTATAACATCCTCGTCTTAAATTATAATTTCCCCCGTGACAAAGCAACTATATCGCGCAAAACCACCACATGCGAAATTTATGTATTTGATTATATCTACTTCCAAGGTAAATAAAAATCCTACAAACGTGAACTTGATCAGGAAGAACGTGAGAGCGAACCACGGGAAGGGAATCCTGCCAGGAAAGGGAGGGCAGCGTATAGGCCGCACCTGGACCCCATTCTGCCTTTCCCTGTTCAGTCCTGAACACACATGCACACGAGTTCAATAAATCTATTGCTCACTTAATTACACACATAAATACGGAATCCGAGCTCCTTCGCTTCGACTGTCCCTCGGCCTTCACGACCAACGACTGACCAATATCCCAAGAGACAGCCTGTTTCTGTTTTGAAAGAAACTACATTCAAAGCGTCGGTATAACTGGTAATATTAGAATCTCCATCGCAGTTTCTCGTCTTGAACGGTCTGTCCTTCGTGTCCGTGTATTAGAAAACAGCGCCCGGGGGCAGGCTGTAGGCCTAAGGAGCACAGGTTATGTTCTTGACTGGGTGACTTGGGCCTAGACGCTCTAGCACTCAGTGGTCGTAAATCAGGTGTTTTCGCAAGTAAATAGCTATTGTTGATCTCCATACGACGCCATAACAAGTGCTCCAGTGAGAAAATGGGTCTTCAGTTGGTAAATAACAAACTGATGTCTCCCTCACTTGATTTCACCAGTTATCAACACATAAACATTGCAGACTATTGTATATGAAACAGACAAGCATTCCTTCCGAATAAATATGGAATCCTGAAATACTTGGGCATGGGGAAGGCAACTGTTTGGACCGAAGATATACCAGTAAATATCAATATATGGTCAACGCAAGAATTCCAGTTTGGTCCGCTTCATTCTGATAATTTGGGGAAACATTAAAGCTACAACTTTATGATGTGAGTAAAAAACTGCGGGACGGTAACTAAATACTTATAAGAATTAAACCCATGGATATTCAATCTTTGGTTAGTGTACAGTATGCTATCCTTCTCATAACGTCTTGTGGTTTAAAACTCACTCTAAGTTCCATCGAATGCATCCAGAGCATCACATGACAGTTCTGGGCTGAGGGCGACAATGAGCTGTGAGGAAAGCACCTACGGCTAATAAACCTATTTCACGATAGTTTTTACACGAAGAAATAAAATTAAAAGGTTTTGACATTCGACCACCTGATTAGTAAGAATTCAATGCCTGGCTAAAACCGGCGATTCCCACAGGAACTGTGGAAAGCAATTTCTCTATAAGTGGTCAATATTGCAATTCTTGTTCCTTTTTACATCCCCAAGTCATCCACTTACATATTTTGTAATACTGAAGTAATATGAAAAGATGAACAAAGTGAGATAAGAAGCGAAAGAGACGAGTCTGTTTTGCAGCTTTAGCATATTTATTGACCAATTACACAGCAAAGAGGTCAACCGTTACTATATCAGCAAAAGTTAGAGTGGCAGTCTGAAGTCAGGTCACACCAACTGACCTCCGTATGACCATCATGTTTACTTCAATATAATTCAAAAATTGTTTTAGTGCAGCATTACTTCCCTATATTAGACTGCAACTGTTGTCACGTCGATTTTATGATAACATTCCAACATTAGAACCAATAGGCCAATTGGGTTATACATCATCAAGAGTTGATATAACGCACACTTCTCGAAACTAAAATGTTCTAGTTAGGAACCATTGCAACAAAATACGTGGATATTGGTCACCTATATCTAATATACTAGAATACGCACGAACAGAACTGCAGATAACGTCCAAAATACCCCGACATCACACTGGCTCCCCACGTCATGACCTGAGCTGCTCCATCTGTTTCTCGCCGAGCTGGCTTTTCTGGAGCTCCTGTTATGGGGGCGTGTCGGATATGTACTCTGTTGTGTTAAATTGCTGCTTGGGAGTTTGCATGTGTTTCTTCCGACTAATATCTTTGATCTGAGTGGGCGGTATTGACTCTGGAGATGGAATTTTATATGGCCCGTCCTTTATTACTTGCCCTTTCCGCAACAAATCTGAAGGTTATGCTCCTTTGTATAGTTTACCGTATATTGTAACACGATGAGTTTCGATTGACACACTTCCAGGTTATATCTTCATCAGCATTACATCAATGCTGATAAAGACATAACATCAGAATGCGTCATTTACACCTCTAAGGTGTAATTGATTCTCATTTGTGCCTTTTTCTGATTTTGACACGATGGGCTTAATTCATGTTGACCTGAGCAGGAAAATTAACTTTGGTTTATGTACAGAATTTTGTTTTACAATCAGTGGTGGGAAGCACGGAATGCTATCGTACAAATATATAATTTGAAATCTTGGTTTGGAACGTTGATCAAGTGAAGAAGGCGAATTCAACGAGTCCTCAGACTCACTGAATCGAGGTGAAAGTTGTACGGATCAGGCATTGTGTTCCATCCCTTTAACACTTCACCTGTCCCTTGGCAAGTGCATCCCATCACATAGTGCGGGCAGGTATGGTAACGGACGGGTTATGTGGCGGGTGTCGGTCGGTGGGCCGTCCGTTCGGGCAGGGCAGCAGTGGGGGGGGGGGGGGGTACAGGTGAGCTGACCCATCAGCGCAGTCGCGGCCTGGATACCCACCTGTACCACTTCGCGGACTTTGTCTCATTATTTACAGTGGTGGCGACACTCTGTGCTCGTTTTCATTGCAATGGACATGGTAGGATCAATTACTTACCGGCAAGTCGAAGGAGAGGTTACTGTCATCGAGGAGCATGACCTTGCAAGGGAGAATATGCTTGGGCTTGGGAGGCGCGACCGCCGACCGCCCGTCATCAACAGTTTTGTACTTTTGGGCATTGCGCCCGACTCTTTTGCTAAAGAACCGCAGCATGCTGGTAATTATCTCCACGCATGAACACTATACATCATATTTTTTCGCACAAAATGGCAAAGGCACCTCATGGACGAATGCACATTTCACGAGCGCTTCCCTAAGGTCAACACACGCACTTCCTCGTCAACAACATCTTTGAAACTGAGTTCGCAAGGCGAGTGTGCGCAGAGGCCGCGCGCACCCACCTGCGCAGGGCTGCCAACCCTGCTGTCAGGTAACTCACTCTTCAATCCGGACATATCACTTTATAAGAAATTTTGAACTGGAAAAATTATAGCAAAGAATTCTTCATTATTGCGTGTTTTTTCAAACTTAGGTCTGATACCTTACATGATTGATATCGATGTTTCTTATTTCAGGAATGCCAACCTTTCTTAAAGAGAATATATACAGAGTTTTCCTTTTATTTAACAAACGTACCCTATTATATATTAGATATATACATCTTTTATAATATTTTGAATATAATAAATTTAGATAGGTGTCATGATAATTTGAGAATTCCTTTTGTTAGAGGAAAGTATTTGTGCTCGTTTCCCTGTGTCGCGGCAATTTCTTCAAAACAAACAGAAGGGCGACTGCGGTTCTCCTTTTCTTAGTCGTATAGTTACGGAAACCAGTCATAACAGCTCCTTCGCAGTACAGACCAGTTTAAGACATGGAACCTGGTAAAATTCGGAAGTTAGATGAGACCGTGGTAAATCGCATAGCAGCGGGAGAGGTTGTCCAAAGACCTGCAAATGCTTTGAAGGAAATGATCGAAAATAGGTTTGTGTTTTTGACCAATTTGACACATGATGGGGAGAACTTGTTGGCGTATTTATGTATTAGCTTGCTCATTAACACTGATATCCTTTCATGTCTTAAGGGTAACTGTTGAGAAAGTGAGAATATTCAGACTACCTTGAAAATTATTTTGTAGGTGATACAGGACTGCTTTTGCCTTGAAAAGAAACGGAATACAAAGAAAAAAGAATTCTTGAGAGCCATGTAGATGGAGATATACTTTTCAGTTATGCTGCTATACATTTTTCTAAAAGTATAATTCTACAGTTATACAGTAAGTGTAAGTCTTATATTAACCCAATCCAGACGGGCCTGGCGAGAAGTGGCAACCCCCTATGCCGGGCCTATGCAATATTGCACCAGGAACGTCACACTGATGTGTCGCCCTGTCATCAGGCATTTAGCCGTGTCACAGGGGTGTGACACACCGTCATCATAGGGTTAAAGGAAAATTATCTGAGTTAGGATGGATTACTAAATACTAAGAAAGTGGTATTAATCCATTCCAGACAGGGATATATTTGCTTGCCTAGTCCCTAGGACACACTAGTGCCACCTAGGTAGCATACCAGATGGATTTTATTTCAGAGTGAGGTAGCTTAATGCGATATATTGTGAACTTTCACGCTGTCTTTTATTTAAATAGTTTTGTCTTCTACAGCATTATGACTTATATGAGTCATATGACAAGCTCTATCAATGTTGCAGTTTGATATCACCACATAACTTTATTTATACTCTGTGACAGAAATATTGTGGTTTTATGGAAGGAAAAAAAGCAACTTATTTTTTTGTACTTGTGCGCTGTCATTAACAAACATGTAAAAACATTCAAGACTTTATATCTTTCTGATCTATGTTTTGAATTTTAAACAAAACTCATTTTACTGAATATTACTGTAAATATAGCAATCATAATTGCAATTATCATCACTAACTAAAAAGAGTTATTAATCGTTGTACAATAAAGAAACAATGATTCACTCTCCCCCAACGTCTGAAAAGGCATGACAACTATTGTCATGTGTGTCACAACACTCATTGTCAGGCCAAAAACTTGCACGTCATGTATGTCATGACACCCATCCGCAGTGGGTTAATGGATTCCTCTCATCCTCTATTTCTTACATAGTGGATATATAATTCCCCCCCTATACCCCACATTTTGGGCATGGATTAGATCAGAGAAATTGCAGGGTAATATATGAATAGATTACAATGACAGTACATGGCTGTACTGTTATTCCATCATACATCTGTCTACTGTAGAATATAAATGCAAAAGATGTGGTTTCTTTACAATTTACTCACTTGCATGGCATACTGCATGTGCAGCAATCACAATTGTCTTTGCCTAT
Source organism: Penaeus japonicus (assembly GCA_017312705.2). NCBI lineage: Eukaryota > Metazoa > Arthropoda > Malacostraca > Decapoda > Penaeidae > Penaeus > Penaeus japonicus. Next base: position 15,190 of record BOPN01006763.1, read on the forward strand.
GGCATGGAGTGTTTTATGGCAGAAACTTTGCATGTGCAAAACGTTAGATATTTTTGAAGTTAGGCCCAGCCAAGGGGGTCTTCATCTCCCCTGAACCACCCCATTTTTCGCAGCACTTCCTGCTACTTATCTTTATTTTGTGAAAGTTTTTATTTCATTTTGTATACTTGGAGGTAGAACTGCTTCCTTATTTAGTATAAACACCTTTTGAATATATCGTCTGCATGTATCTCATGCTACCAATTTATATTCAGTTTCAGAACCAATGCAGCAAACACACACACACTTCACTCTACAATAACCTGTTTGAAACTTGCAAAGTCAAACTTGTAAATTTACTAACAATAAGGACCATGAAAGCGTTGTGATTAGCCAGTTGATCTAGAAGTAGCTTTCATTGACTGTTGTTTCTAGAGAAATTGAAAATCCAGATTAATTTTTTTTCTGGTAGATGGCACTTTTTCAAATAAATGCACATCAGGTAAAACAAAAAGATATCAGTCAATTGGTTGCCAGTGAAGGACGATGTTGAAAGAACAAAATTTATTCCATTCCCTCCCCTACTATCAGGGCCAAGATTGAGGGGTATAGAGGTGGTATTGTTGGTAATATCTACTATATATGAGTAGTAAAGGTTAAGAGCAGCAAAGTAGCACTATTCAGAAAATTTACCAATTCAAATTAGAATATCATCTCAGTTGTGGCTAATTACAATATCTGGAAGAATATACTACTGCCCCTCTCTTGCTTCTCTTATCTGTGATGATAATTGTGGTAATCACCTCATGACATGCAGTCCTAGTGTATCTGACTGTAGCATGTTATCCAGAATTGTACAATTTTGTTATCAGTTATTATCATGATAACAATGATAAATTTAAAGTTAAAGTTGTGGTAAAATGAAGTTAGCAATAGTGCCATACACTTTGTAGGGGACATCATCTCTTCATCTACCAAGGATTCATGTCAATGCTCAACATAGTTTCTGTATTAATTTGCATAACATGCCTTCTTTTACTGGTTAGCATAAATATATTTCAGCCTTGATGCCAAATCAACTCAAATTCAGGTGACAGTGAAACAAGGAGGCCTGAAGCTTCTACAGATACAAGACAATGGAACAGGTAAACTAGCCTCAAATTTGCATTATGGATGAGTGAACATGTTTATTAGTATTACTGGATTTTGAATTTTTGATGCATTGATAAAGATTTGATATCAGTTTACTTAACTCAAAATTCTGGAGATTGGTATCACAAAATATAAAATGAATATTGGAAAATTTGTATAATTATTTAAAAAAATGAATTAAAAAATTGAGATTTCATATATCATCTCTCAGTCTCTCTTTCTCCCTATTCCTCATCCCACCCCCCTCTCTCTCTTTCTCCCTCTTCCTCACCCCCCCTCTCTCTCTATCTATCTATCTATCTATCTATCTATCTATCTATCTCTCCTCTCTCCTCTCTCTTTCTCTCCTCTCTCTTTCTCTCCTCTCTTTCTCTCCTCTCCTTCTCCTCTCCTTCTCTCCTTCTCTCCTTTCCTTCTCTCCTCTCTCCTTCTCTCCTTCTCTCCTTCTCTCCTTCTCTCCTTCTCTCCTTCTCTCCTTCTCTCCTTCTCTCCTTCTCTCCTTCTCTCCTTCTCTCCTTCTCTCCTTCTCTCCTTCTCTCCTTCTCTCCTTCTCTCTCTCTCTCTCTCTCTCTCTCTCTCTCTCTCTCTCTCTCTCTCTCTCTCTCTCTCTCTCTCTCTCTCTCTCTCTCTCTCTCTCTCTCTCTCTCTCTCTCTCTTTCCTTTCTCTCACTCTCTTTCCTTTCTCTCACACTCTTTCCTCTCTCTCTTTCTCTTTCCTCTCTCTTTTTCTCTTTCCTCTCTCTTTTTCTCTTTCCTCTCTCTCTCTCTCTCTCTTTCCTCTCTGTCTCTCTCTCTCTCTCTCTCTCTCTCTCTCTCTCTCTCTCTCTCTCTCTCTCTCTCTCTCTCTCTCTCTCTCTCTCTCTCTCTCTCTCTCTCTCTCTCTCTCTTTCCTTTCTCTCACTCTCTTTCCTTTCTCTCACTCTCTTTCCTCTCTTTCGCTCTCTTTCCTCTCTCTCACACTCTTTCCTCTCTCTCACTCTCTTTCCTCTCTCTCTTTCTCTTTCATCTCTCTCTTTCTCTTTCCTCTCTCTCTCTCTTTCCTCTCTCTCTCTCTCTCTCTTTCCTCTCTCTCTCTCTCTCTCTCTCTCTCTCTCTCTCTCTCTCTCTCTCTCTCTCTCTCTCTCTCTCTCTCTCTCTCTCTCTCTCTCTCTCTCTCTCTCTCTCTCTCTCTCTCTCTCTTTCCTCTCTCTCTCTCTCTTTCCTCTCTCTCTCTCTCTCTCTCTCTCTCTCTCTCTCTCTCTCTCTCTCTCTCTCTCTCTCTCTCTCTCTCTCTCTCTCTTTCTCTCTTTCTCTTTCTCTTTCTCTTTCTCTTTCTCTTTCTCTTTCTTTCCCTATCCCTCCTCCTCTCTCTCTCTCTCTATCTGTATCCACTTATACTCCCACCTTTCCTCCCTTTTGTGATACATTTTTTCTATTTTTCATTAAAGGAATTCGAAAGGAAGATCTAGAAATAGTGTGTGAACGTTTTACCACCAGTAAACTTCGAGAGTTTGGAGACCTGACTTCCATCAGTACATATGGGTTCCGAGGGGAAGCTTTGGCATCAATAAGTCATGTGGCACACTTGACTATCACTACACGTACAAGTGACTCTAAGTGTGCATGGAAGTAAGATTATCTAGAGTTTCTGTGTGTTACTTTAATGTTTTCCTTTTTGAAAAAGTATTGTTTTGTTTAAATGGTATTTATTTTAGTTGAGTGGATTATTATGATAAGGATTGAGTACTGAACTTGTTTGTTATTCATATTAAAAATGTTATTATGATTAATTTCTTTGCAAGTACCTGTTTAAAATAATGTGTTACTTCTTAAAGAGATTCTCAGCCTTACTTGGGTTTTTGCATAGCTGTTTATGAAGCTGTTGCAGCATATATATATATATATATATATATATATATATATATATATATATATATATATATATATATATATATATATATATATATATATATATATATACCTATATGTTAGTTATTATTATTAGTTCCAGTTGTCATAATGAAAAATGATTTAGAAAGTGATGGGAGTATGATTGTGTTATTTTATTAGATTCCATGAATCTGTATATAAATGATGCTATGGACTTAGCCATTTGTTCTGCTTGAGTTTTAGTAAACCACTGATAATTCCCTTTCACTTCAGAGCTTCATATATTGATAGTCAGCTGACAGGACAGCCCAAACCATGTGCAGGGAATCAGGGTACTCAAATAACAGTGGAGGATTTATTTTATAATGTTTCTACAAGAAGAAAGGCTCTGAAGAGTGGAACAGAAGAGTATTTGAAAGTAGCAGAGGTAGGAAAGTGAAGGAGAGCAGTCACTTGCTATCATGTTGATATTAGGAGGTTGGAATTCATATATATATATATATATATATATATATATATATATATATATATATATATATATATATATATATATATTTGAATATATGAATAAATATATTCTCTCACTTTTTTATTCCTTTCTTTTTTTCTCACTTCTAGTGTGTGTCATCCTCAACCTCTTTCTCTCTATTTCTGTTCATGCTTCATGATTTATATTTGTCAATTTTTTTTTACTTTTGATTTTGTACGAAATTAGTACCCAATTTTTATGCATTTAATATAGGACAAAATTTATTTCTTTTACCAAAATATTAGGTTGTTGGTAGATATGCAGTGCATAATGCCAGTGTGGGATTCACACTGAAAAAGCAGGGTGAAAGTGCTGCAGATATCAGGACACAACCTAACTCTACAGTGACTGACAATATAAGAACAGTTTATGGCCCTCAAGTGGCAAAGGAATTGCTAGAACTTAGATGTGAAGATAAAGACCTCAAGTTCACAGCAGCAGGATACATCACAAATGCCAACTACTCGGTGAAGAAGTGTGTGTTCCTTCTTTTCATTAACCATCGTCTTGTTGATTCAACAGGTCTGTATTGATATTTTTTCCTCTTTTCTAAGGTTTAGTGATCTAGAGATTTAGCTTATTCTTCTTCTTGTATTAATCAGAATGCAAGAATTAGGCCATCTCATTGTCAATCTTTCAGTTATTATTATTATTATTATTATTATGTCATTTGTTATTATTATTGTATATTCAGAATACAGACTGAAAAAATAATTATTTCAGATATTTATCTCTTGAAACTGTTGGAGAAAAAAAATTATCCTACTTTAAAATTAATCCCTTTAAGTTTAAACATGAAATGTTTCCCAATCCAGCAAATTTGCCTTGAAAGACCTTTAACCTTTTATTACCTGGTAGGCTGTTTTCCTGCTTTAGATTTAGTGTGAATGGGATGTAGTGAGGATGAATTAGTATTTTTGGTACTATCTGACATCTTTCTTCCACAGATAAACCCAGCTCAGGCCTGAAAGATGGATGTCATTGTGTTTATGATGTATTATTCAGCACTGAAATGCGTTCACTCATAATGTTTCATGGCTGTTAGAGAACTAGTTTCAAAACTATGCTGTTATAAAGTCAATCTAAGTTCTTGCTAGCTAGCTTGGGCTCCAGCCATTGATGGGTTGATATTGTGTCTTTTTTGTACTAATTTATTTTGGTTTCTTCAGTGGGGGGAACTTGCCTCAATAGAACCTTTTCTTCTATATGTTGTCCTCTTGTACTGCAGAGATCATTTCTCATAGGATATAAGATGAGAGAAAGAGGCTGATATTTCAATGAAATAACATTATTACATTGTAGATATTTGTTTTAGTTACATAAAAAAATGTATATATAGATATTCATCAAAAACAAATGGAGAGAATTTGAAAAAAAAACAACAAGCAAATTGCTCAGCCAGAAGAACCCCAGCTGCTTAAAGGATTTAACCAAGTGAGATTAAAGAAGATCTGGGATAGAATTGAGATTAAATTTCCTGTGACCTAACAATGGATCATAAGGCCTCAAGTTCATCGCAGCCTGAGCAAGGCCATTCCTGTCTCTGCCTTTTAATGTTGAAATAAAAACATCTATGTCAGTTATGATCACAACTGATTGCTGAATAGTTTGCATTGGGGGTGTGGCACCCAACTGGTTCCCCTTTTTGGGACACTCCTTGTTCTGTGACAACTGTATTTATGGCTACTAGTCCACCATTTTAGGGAGAATTATCTTATGCATTTACTGCAGCATTATATATTGGATGTGAATTCTGGATTGCACTTATACATAACTTATGCCATAACAATGGAGGCTGATCTCTGTTGTGTATGCTTTATCATGCAGGTAACCTTGATATTGATCTTGGTGTAGTGCCAAGCATGCCATTGGGTCGCTTATTATTACTTTCCCTTGAACTGAGAGATGTATTTAGATTTGTTTTTATTATAGATTTGTGCCCCTGGGACTTTGGAGGTATTAGTTTTTGTCTAATTTGAGGCACTTAAATGTCACTATCTCCTTTGCTTTCTCTTTTTTCCCTTTTTTTTTGTCTGGGATGAGTTCACATATCTATCAGATATCCATTTTCCACAGCCAGGCACACAGTTGGAGTCTAGTTACTGTAGAATTATCTAGTAGTATTTTACATGGAACTTGCTGCTTGTAAGGTTGATAAGGGTATTTGTAGTGCTTATCTGCTAAACAGTGCACAACCATTGTTCTTGCTACATGTAATCCATATTACAGTTGCGCATGATGAAGGAGAACTTATACTCTGTTATTACCAAAGATGAATGATAGATTATAATTTTCAAAATTGTAATATTATCAAGATTTTATGATGAATAAACTTTTTTTACAGCTTTGAGGAAAGCCATTGAATCTGTGTATGCTTCGTACCTGCCCAAGAATACCCACCCGTTTCTTTATCTAAGTCTTGAGATTGCTCCAGAGCTTGTGGATGTTAACGTCCATCCTACTAAACATGAAGTTCACTTTCTAAATGAAGAGTCAGTCATAGAGAAGATACAGCAAGCAGTTGAGACAAAGTTGCTGGGTTGTAATGCTTCAAGAACATTTTATACTCAGGTAGGTTTTCAGGGAACTAGTAATTAAATAATAACCATATTTACAACAGCTATGAAAGAAAAGATTGTGCAGCAGATTTGAATTTTAGAATATGGTTGAAATGCATTTCAGGCTTTATTACCTGGTGCCAGTATAGTGTCAGAAGAAGCAGAAGAGTCTGCAGGGACAAGTAGTAAACCATCAGTTGCAAAGGATTCAAAGGATAAGGTTTATGCTCATCAAATGATTCGAACTGATTCCCGGGATCAGAAACTTGACAAGTTCCTTTCGAAGTAAGTATTTGTTATCATATTTTTTAAAAATGTATAATTATTTTTATTAGGATTATTATGATTATTATTAATAATAATGTTGATATTGATATTACTGTTATTATTTACCTTTTTAAATTTACAAAGAAAAATACTATATCTTTCCCAATTTAAGGTATTAAAATATTATTGAAGATGGAGTATGATATGGTATTAATCTCCTTAGTTTCATTTCATTTAAAGAACAGGGCTTTTGAACAACCATCATCTTGGGGGAATGTTAACTTTGCAAGACATTTTTTTTATGACTGGTGTTCACTAGATAAAGGCAGTTTTATGCAGTTTTCAGATTGCATACTGACCATGACCAGTGACACGTCTGTCTTACTTTTTCAGGCCTGAAATCAAAGCTGATGATAGAGAAGAAAATCTAAAAGATAAGCCTCTACAAAGTTCAAGAAATGAAGAGAAGAGGTATGATTACATCGCAATCAGTGAAGGAAGGAAGGAGTGAGAGAGAGTGAGTGTGTGCAAGAGACTCAGAGTGAATGTGTGATTAACCCATTCACGCTGGGGCTATTCCAGCTCTGAATGGTCAGAATGCCGGCGTTTTCGAATGCATAAGCCTAACGCCTCGGGATTCTCCGGTGCACTAGCTGCGAGCCTGGGCTGTCTGCTCGCTCACCTCAAGCACCAGCCTTGACCAAATGTCTGACCCAAAAACCACGAAATGTGTCAGCACGTCATCGGCGCAAATGGGTTATGAGTGAATGAGTGAGAGAATGAGAGTGAGAGGTGAGGGAGGACTTTTCAATGTATTCCTATTATTTTGTCTTTTATTTGATTTTTCAGGCGTGAGATACAGCTGACAAGTGTTCTTACACTAATATCACAACTAGAGACAAATTGTCACTCAGGTCTTCGAGAAGCTGTAAAAGACATGACATTTGTGGGTTGTGT
>BOPN01006763.1:35000-37500 GCA_017312705.2 Penaeus japonicus
CAAGCAAATCTATCCCCATCTGCAATGAGATAAGAGTTAGATTGTACCACATAATGTTCAAAACATAGTATGAGGAATATCTATGCTGACTTATTACATACACACAATCAAGGAAATACATCCACATCAGCAGTGTTTCATTAAACCTAATCTTCCTGAGCTCTTGTAACACAAGTCAATATATCTTAGCAGTATACTGAACTCCTGGTGCACTCCACATGATTTCTGTAAAGCTGATGCCTTAGTCTATATACCTCACTGTCCCTTTCTCAAAGTGTGTGTATCTTGAGTGAATAACATTTCTGTGGGCCAATCCCCTAGGACAATGGATGACCTAGATGATTTGTCTTTTACACAACTTATCTTTGTTCAAAATAGAAACCAGTTATTGCTGCAGTTTTGTAACTAACACTAAACTCTAATTAGTATGACTTTGCTATCATATCATACCATAAGTCTAGAAAATAATGGAAAATCCAACTTCTTAACATGCCCAGCCCAGGCTGAACATTATGTGGCATGTCTCAGAAGGGTTAAACATTCTAAAACTCATAAAGGCAATGTACCTGCACATGCAACACTCCATGGGCTTAACAGTTGTGGTCTCTGCCCTCCTTTTAGTGGGAATTATTACTTCCATAAAGCTTCACTTCAAACTAGGCACCTACAAAAAAAAATATATATATATATACAAGCACAACCACACCCACGTGTATACATGTGTACATGCATGTTGAACGATTTATCTATAATTACACACAAATGGGGAGGGGGGATGGTAGAAACACTCTAAATACAATATGAAATAGAAGGGGAGCAAATTAACAACTAATTTTTCTTCTCCAATATATTTCAGATCACATCAAAGATATCTTTGGTGATTACTTTTCATTATTTATTCATGGAAAATGAGGTAAAGACAATGGCAACTAATATAACTTTTAGCTATGTTTATGGCTTCCAACAGGTATAGTATAAAGGAACATGTTATTAAAGCATTCATAGGGTAAGGAGCATCTTCATGAATTGTAAAAATCTAAATATCATCTCGGAAGTATATTATTCTGCTTCATGTTCTTTTGAGGATTCAGCGGCAACTGAGGCTTTGGGTTTTTTTCCACGCTTTTTCCGCTCTTTCTTTCCTCCTGCCTCTTCCAAGTTGTCAGCCATTTCCTTCATATGATCAGCCTGCAAGATTTATAAACCATTAGATTTTTCAGTAAGATAGTACTAAATATTTACAATAATTTAATGTGACAGATCCTCTAAAAATATTCCTCTGTAGAATCTACAGGCATACAAGAAAACATTTGTAAATCAATAATTATTTGCTATCTTCATCTTTTGTATAACACAAATATTGTAATATATATTTTAAGAACAGGATTTGTGATTTTGGTGGCCCTGATTTTTTTTGGGAAAATTCAAACTACATAACTACAATATGTGACGTGCTTTCTACAAGTATCTAAATTAATTGTGTCCAAAGAATTGAAATATAATTTTGCAAAATCAAGTGAATATCAATTGCTCTTTATATTACATTTCTAAAGATATTTTGGGATTAATTTTGAGATTTCTAATAAATTTCTAGAAAAGAGGGTGAACTAAACATGAGGGAAAATTACAACTTACCAGTTGACTATTTCGACGAACAAGAAGTTTTACATCATCACAGCTAATTGTGGATCTGCGAGCATGTCTGAAAATATAATGATTTGCGCGTAATACTAATTACTGCTATCTGTGGAAAAGTTTGCAGAGGAATATATCTACAAGAGATTAACCCATTTAGTACGGGTGTCATGACATACAAGTCGGCACCGATTAGGCCTAAAAGACGGGAGTCAATGCGTACAAGACGCGACATCGGGATCTGCTCACAGTTGAAGCGCGCACACAGTCATAGAGTATTATGGTTGTAACGGCGCTAGCTGTAGAGCTATAGCGTTCAAAAGTCAGCCTAAACCCTCATTTTATGATGGATTTATGGAAAATTAATGTTTGAGCTAGTCTGCGCTACCCGGAGGGCTGAGAAAACCCTTCCCCCGTCCCTCTAATTATTGGCCGGTGTCGCTAGTGTCGTTGACCGCCCGCCCTGACGACCAGTTCGGACGTTAGGCGCCCCGTCCGCAATGGGTTAAAGAGCAAAATCACATCTTCAACATTGATTAAAGTCATAGAATCCTTACTTTGCAAAAGCCTCAAGGTCAAGAGCGTAAGTCTGCAGTTGTCGGCTGGTGATCTCAGATAAAGTTGCAATAACTTGTTTAGTAAAAGACAATCCAAGTTCAGCTCCAATTTCCTCGCAGGTTCTGCCAACAGTAAAATGAATGGCAGCTTTCAGCGCCTGAAAGAGATGTTAAAATAGTATCTGTTAATGTAGTTCTGATGATGTTATCATGATTCCAATCATAAATAATATAGTACTATAAAGAACAGTTTAACATGCTAATGCAGTATTTCATGTTATAGTAACTGACATGCAAACACAGACTGA
>BOPN01006763.1:52500-60000 GCA_017312705.2 Penaeus japonicus
GCTGTAAAATACAGTGAATTGTTAGTATAACTTTTACATTGTTTAAAAATATTTAGTTAACATAATGTTCATGGCCACCAATGCTCTCTTTAATCTTTACTTTGATTTCAATTGTTTTTTGTTTTTTTTCATTGACATTATTATTCTGTGTTTTTGAAATACTGAGTTTTATGACTGACCTTACTTTTGTACTTTCTTTATGATTTGGCAAGCTGTTAATCCATCTTTATCAGTTTAGCTGATATATTAAGTACCACCTCCCATTTCTTGTTGTTCTTCTTTCGTGAGTCATTCTTAACCCATTTGCGCCGGATGGCGTGCTATCACATCATGGGAATACTTCGCTCCTGCAAAATGGCGTCCTATCTTGTCATGATCACTCCCTCTAAATACATGTTTTACATAGTTACGCATGTATATACTTATTCTACTCACATTGTTCTTGACTTGTCAAAAAAAAGAAAAAAAAAAAAAAAAAAACACTTTTCAGCATCCTGTAAAATCAGCTGCGTATGCTTATTACCTTCATGGAGGAAGCAGTATCAGGCAAATAATCAGCCCGGCATGAGTGGGTTAAAGACCCTTGTACCTCCCTCCCCCTTCCCCAGAATTTCATGAAAGCACATGCAATTTTAGTACTTCTGTAAAGAATTATTTTCACATGACATGAAAGAAAAATATTATTGATTTTACTCAAATTGATGACCTGGATATTTATGATTCATGCAGTATTGAATTTTGTTATACATGTATATTTTCATTATTTCCTCTGGTTCAGATGATGACCTCCAAATATTTTGATTCAGTGAAATTAAGATTACAGAAATAAAATACGTTTCTTTGATTTCTAACCCAGTGAGAAAATACATTACTTAGTAGAGAATGAAAACAAAAATTGAATTAGATAAAACATATTTTTTGTTGAGTAACTTTCATTACTCCGTCATCTTGTGGAACATTCCAAGCTGTTCTTTTCTCCCTTTCCTGAAAGTGTAATCAGTATATTATGTATTTAGTCAGTTTTTTATTCTTGGATAATTACATGTAATTAATCTTGTACAAACAGCTGATAAAGATGTATGAATATGGTTTGATTGGTTCCTTTTCCTTTTATTGTTTTTCTCCATCAGTCTTATTTTAGTTTATTTTCATATTTTTTATTATCATAATTATTGCTGTAATTGATTTCTTTTTTTATTATTATTATTACCTCTTTTTTTTTCTTTTTGATAGTGTAGGGTTATTGACTGTGATTATAAATTTTACAAAAATGTAGTTCAAACAAATGTGCACACAATTCATCACCAGTGGATCAGTATCAAACAATATATTTAGAAATTGTAAATCTTCACAATTTTAAGACATTTTCCAATTCTTTTCTTTAGTTAATATTTTCTTTTTGTTTCAGTTTAGGGCGTTGGTGTACCATGTCGAGTGTGCTTAATCGATCGACATCAATGATGAATGGTGGAGAGATGTATCTTGGGGGGGCAACAGGAGAGGGAGGGTCTGGAGAAGGAGGGGGGGGTGGTATGTCTCTCCGTGAGTCGTTAGTAGGTGTGTTAGGGGCAAGGCACCTTAGGGAGTCACCAACATCCTCACCTCTGCAGATATTTGTGCGAGCTAAGAAGAAGATCAATGATATTTATCAGGAGATCGAAGAATATGTTGCAGAAACAACACATTTCCTGGAAGGCAAGTTCTAAATACTTTACAATTTACATATCATATATAATGACTATTTTAAATTAAAGCTGAAATGTTATTTTAAATTAAGGACAGTGATTGATTTCTTCCTTTGTTTCAACAGGTGTCCATAATGATAAAGATCTTATTGAGGAAAAGGGATTGCAAGAGTTTAAGCTATACAGTTCAAAAGTTGCAGGAATACAAGAAGTTCTGGCAAGAGACCACATGAAGGTTAGAAAAGAACCATCCCAAACAGTATGCAGAAAATAGAATTGAAATTATATCATTTGTACTTTTTTTATCTATGTTGAAATGAGTTTGTAAAAACTGTATCTTCAACTGATTTCAGGTGGCTTTCTTTGGTCGAACATCTAATGGAAAGAGCACAGTAATCAATGCAATGTTGGGAGACAAGATCCTGCCTTCAGGCATTGGCCACACAACCAACTGCTTTTTACAGGTTAGTTGCTCAGCTGTCTTGGATAAATAGGTAGGCTGAACTTACAAAAGCAAAAATCAAGCATAATATATTTTTGGGTTGTATATTATTAATACTTTTCCTAAGACTGTGATATTGATGTCTTCTGTAACAACTTAAAGGAAAGGGAAATTAAGCTACCATTAGGTTATTACATCTTATGTTGATTAATTATTTGCTTATACGGCCTGTAACATATAGATAGGAATAAAATTTAGATAAATTATTCTGTATTACATATAAATTACTTTTCTTTTTTGTACTAACAATTGCAATTGATGGCATTGAAATAAAGATTAAAACCTTTTGTGACTTTGAGATTTTGGTTTGTAGTAGAGAAAATTAGATTTATCACTCTCCCATAAACTTTCATGAGAAACTGTACTGTAATGTGTTAATTGTAATAAGTGAATGTATGATGAAGGTTAAGACCTGCTTTGTTTACTGTTGTAGGTTGAAGGTGATGATACAAATGAGCCGTATTTTACAAGTGAAGGATCTACAGAGAAGCAGAACCTGAAGGGTATTGGTCAGCTTGCACACGCTCTGTGTAATAACCGACTTGGGGATTCTTCATTAGTACGAATTCATTGGCCCAAGTCCAGATGTCCACTGCTAAGAGATGATGTAGTTTTGGTAGATTCCCCAGGCATAGATGTTTCGGAAAGCCTGGATGAGTGGATTGATAAACATTGCCTAGATGCTGATGTCTTTGTGCTGGTTGCCAATTCAGAGTCTACACTCATGAATACGGTAAGTTTCTTTTTAGAATCTCTCTCTTTAAATTAATCAATGATGAACAATAGTGCAAAGACATAATTTTATGATGAAAAAAATCCTTCTTTATAAACAACTTTCATCTGATTTGTCTTTACATCTACAGGAGAAGAATTTCTTCCATAAAGTGTCTTCAAAACTCTCGAAACCCAACATATTCATCCTTCAGAATAGATGGGATATGGCTGCAACAGAACCTGAGTTTTTAAATGAAGTAAGTAGACTTGTACAGACAGAAAAAATCTCTCTCTAACTGCAATGGCTCCCTAAAGGGGTATCACAAGAGGAAAAAGTTCCATAAACTTTCTACAGTCTACTCTCTTCATGTATTATGCACTCCCTATCACACAAAGTGTGAGGGCTTCAGTATGTAAATGTATTTGTAAACAACAGAAATGTTGCTATATAACCCTTTGGAGGCTTGTCTAAGCTGTCCTGAAAACATTTTTCATAAGAATGTAATGCCACAATACTATTTAGAAAATAATATTGCAATTGCTAATCTTCCTTACGATAATATTACTAATAATTTGAAAAGCTGTATATGCTTGGACTTGTCCTGTTATGACATATATTCTAATAAACAACAAAACTTTTTATTATTATTATAGACTAAACAGTAGATATGTAGGTTGTAGAAAGTACATGAAAATTTATCCCTGTGTAATAGCCATTTTATTTATGTATACATTTTTTTTTTTTTTTTTTTTTTTTTTTCTTTTACTTTCAAGATTGTCAAAAATAGCTAGTTAATTATATTTATATATATATGTGTATGTGTGAGGGAATGAGCTTTGATGGGATAAAGATAAGAGTGGAATCATAAGCTTGTAAGATTGTTCAGTTTATGACTGATACTCCTTAACCCGTTAACGCCGGGTGACGTGATATCATGTCATTTGGTGGCAGCAATTGCCGCTGGGGACGCAATATCACGCCATAGTATTTTGTATAGCTGTGTGCTTGAATACCTAGGAATTAGACCGGAGCCAAACCACCCCATTGTCATTGGGTTAACCCCAAAACATGTAGACTTTTCATTCTGAAATGCTAAAAGCCTTAGAACAAAGTGTTTTGCTTTTTTCCTTTTTTTCATTTTCTACTCAGTTCTTTTCATTAAAACTTACTTCTGATATATTTGAATTCATTGATATTATATATGTTTTTTAATGTTACAGTTATTGTCTAAGATATTGTTCTTTATCAGTGTTAAGCAATTCTTTGTTAATTATTGTCAACTTGACTGTTTGTTGAATTTTGATATTGTTGTAAAAACTGTAGGGGATAATTGTAACCAATTTATGGATGCCAGTCCTTTTTACAGGCAACTTTTTTTTTGTGAGGAAAAAGTTAGCAAGGAAACTCATTTTTTGATTGAAGGCTGTGTATAGTATGGTGATTATGCAGAGGGATTTTCTTTGAATTCAATGAAAAAAATCAATATTGTAAAGATACTAAATATATACCATATTGAGTAAAATTTGCCCATCATTCAACTTAGATATAGTCACTAGCTGTTAGTAGTCATCCTACCTAGATATTTGTTTTGTGATAGCTGAGGAGGGTTAGCAAGTTTACATTATAAGCTGGTGTTTACAAGAAAGAAGAGAAAATATTATTATCATTATTATAAAGCATTGGATATAATTGTAATTCTTTTTTTCATTTACTGGTGTAGATCCACTGGTTATGTTCTCTTCTGCTTACAGAATTAAGCCTCTGCATGTCCCCCTGCATAGAAATAAACCTTACCAGAAAATCAGATGTTAAAATTGTAGACTTTTTCAAGCTTTCAAATAAAAAGAAGAACTTGAAAATTGACTAAAATGTGCTTGATGTATAACACCAAAAAATATTTTGTTAGAGAAAACAAAAGAAAACATGCATAGAATTAGGAGCAGCAAATTACTAGTCTGTCTAATATCACACATTACATATTTGATGTGATGGATATTGCCAAACAATACCAATTTTTCATGAAATGGCATCTTGGAAATATAATTCCTAACTGGAATAGATGTGTAAAATAGGGGATAATCCTACTAAAAGAGATGTCCCGAAGATTTTGGGACGTTATTGTACACAGTTTATTTTCTTGACTTTTAACCCATTAGCAGCAGATGGCATGATTTGCTGCAAAGGCAGAGTGGTCATAGAGGCAGATGGCATCGTACCAGACAATGTAAACCAGCCATCCTACTGTGCAAATATTTGATTAGTACTGCAACCAATGGGTTACTAAATTTCCATTTTCTAGCTTTCTGTAGGGGACTGGTATCCTTAGAGCTATGTAGAAAAGCTAGGGACATGAAAAGGGAAATGTAGGTAGAGGAAATTGTTTCTGATTATAATGTTTTACCATAATTATTTTATTGATTGTATGGGCATATATCTGTCTTGGGTTATCTGTGCTTTGAACTGATTATATGACAGTACTAATTCTTGGTTTGTTGGGCATTGTAGGCTAACAATGAGCAGCATGAGGTAAGATCATCTTATTAGGCTTGTTATAGCTATTTTTTTTTTACTTTAATTTCATCACAGTTTATATATCATTATATGTACAAGGGGTTTATGTATTTTTGTTGTTTTAACTATTTTGCCAACATAATGGAACTCTTTATTATTTGCATTTGTTTCTTTTTGTTTGTTCTTCATCAGTGGGTAAATATTAAAAGGTCCTTTGGAATGTTCAAGCCATTTGGTTTTTAACCTTTTGAGTGCTGTGGGTATAAAAAAATGCAGTATTGAATAAAAGTTAGCAAAGTGCTCTCTAGACCGAGGTAGTGTTATTTCTGTCTATATATCTTCATATCTAACAAAGCAGATATTTTGATGATCATTTTAATCAGGATGATAAATTTTTTGGAGTGATATATTCACAACTAATGGTATGGAAAAATAGATTCTTAATGAAAGGGATAAGAAAAGAATTTACTTTGCATATTGTCTTTGCAAACTATTCAGACATTTGTAGCTATGGATTTTCATGACAACCCAATATGAGATTCATTACCCCCAGAGATGGCAATTCCCCAGACATACCCTCCCTTCCCTCGATCCCCGCTACCACAACCACAAATATTCAGCTTTCACTAAGAGAATTTTATTTTAGATGTATTAGGAGCTTGCTTTTTATGAAGTTTAAAATATATGGCTTGTGCTGATATGTCCAACAGTTACTGAGCGAAGAATCATATTTGGGGGGGAAAAAAAATTCCCCCCACTTTTGTGTGAAAATTCAAGATATATGAGTAAAACAAATATGAAGCAATAGAAAACATATTTATTATGATTTTTAAAACTGGAACGTGTATAATTGCATATAAATGATAAAGGATACCAAAAAGCTGCTCAGTGACATACACTAAGCAGCTGTATGTGCGGTGAGGAGGAGGTCCTAGTGGAAAAGGGAAGCTTAAGCTGTTAATCTGGAGGGGGAAAGGAGAAGATTCGGTGGTAAGAGAAGCCACCTGGACACACAGCATCTTAGGATGTTGTGTGTGTTTGCTATTATTTTTTTAGACTTATGGTATCATATGTGAGTCTATATATGATATATAGGCAAAGTGATGCTAATGAGCAGTTGGTATGATGCCTTATTTATACAACTGAGGGAATAAATAGCTTGTAATTTCAACAAAAAGAAAGATGCAATACAAGAAGGATTGATGCAGCAACGCCCACAAAGAGGTTAAGGATTATATAACAGAACATGTAAA
The DNA here is from genome assembly GCA_017312705.2 of Penaeus japonicus. Classification (NCBI taxonomy): domain Eukaryota; kingdom Metazoa; phylum Arthropoda; class Malacostraca; order Decapoda; family Penaeidae; genus Penaeus; species Penaeus japonicus. The sequence goes on from BOPN01006763.1 coordinate 59,167, forward strand.
ATATGTAATATTGACAAGATTGTAGTTTGAAAAAAAACATTACCCACTTTTATAGGAAATATTATTTGTCTATATCAAAAAGGAATTGGATTTTCATTATTGATTATACTGTAATGTTGTTAGATATTATACATAACAGTATTTATAATGATATTGTAAAGAGAAAAAAAATATGTGCTGTAAGCTGTAACATATTGTTTCTATCAGTTTGGTTCATGAAGCATTCAAAAGGTTAAAACATGGGAACATATTTTTGCTATCAGGTTACCTCATGTAATGCAATTATTGTGCTGCCAATGTGTATTTGAAGAAAGTAAAATGTTCTTTAAAATGTCACTCCTTATTTGTATTTCTTTGTTTTTTCTTCTTTCTTTTAAAGGCTGATTTTGAATGTAGTGTTTATGTTATGCACTCTATGTTTAATTAGTTGTATAGTTTTCTCAATTCACAAAACTATCTATAGAAGAACTGAAGATTATATGTTGAACATTCAGTGCAAATCTAAGAATTCTAAGTTCCAATATGACCTTATATTTTTACCTCATTTATGAAAATAATATTTTGCTCTGTTGCTGATTGAATGGTTATGTCCTCAGGTACGTAAACAGCACTTAGAGCGTACTTTAGCCTTTTTGGTTGAGGAACTGAAAGTTGTCCAAGGACCACAGGCAGAGCAAAGAGTGTTCTTTGTTTCAGCCAAAGAAGTCCTTCAGCAACGCCTTAATGAATCGAAAGGGCAACCAAATAACAGTAAGTTTTTTTGTTTTTTTTTAGATATTATTGAGAACTTTTGCTTTTGGGGATAATTTTTCTATTCTTATAGTGAGACAAAAT
>BOPN01006763.1:65000-70913 GCA_017312705.2 Penaeus japonicus
GCTATAGAAAATGATCATACCATTGCACTATGACAAGAACTCTTATGCTGGAGGTTAGACTTATTCATTTTTATTTGGTGCAATTGCAGATTCCGAGAAGTGTGCCAATGACACCTCTGACTCCAAGCAATGAACCACAGTTTGGTGTGTCTCAAGATGATTGGTCTATCATCAGTCGCTTTGCCCTTGCCAGTGTGGGCTCACAGGGCACTATGGGCCTTGCGCTTGCATTAGGATTGGTAAGACATTTCCTGAGATGGTTATTATTCTTGAGGATTCATATCAAATCTTTGCTTTTACTTATTTAAGAGTTTTACAGCTATTCATTCTTGTCAAATTTTGAGGAGTATAATCACATCAATGTGGAAAGAACATTTATATTTTTCTATGCAGATGTTCAAAACCGTTGGCTGGCGGCTAATAGTGCTAACAGGGGGTGTTTATGGATGCCTGTATGCCTATGAAAGGCTGACTTGGACCAACAAAGCAAAGGAGCGAGTTTTCAAGAAGCAGTATGTTGATCATGCCACTCGCAAATTGAGACTGATTGTGGATCTAACGTCACATAACTGCTCCCATCAAGTTCAACAGTAAGGATAAAATTTATTGCTTGTTTTCATATTTTTTCATTGATCTTACCATGGTCATATAATTAAGATCGTGAAACCAGATGTATTTTTCATATATATTTAGAGTTGACCTTTTGCCATAACTTGACTGATAACATTATTTGAATATTGTTTTAATATATTGTATTCCAAACTTTCTAAAGGGAATTGAGTGGCACCTTTGCTCGCCTCTGCCGCCTTGTTGATGAGAGCACAAGTGAAATGCAGAGAGATGTGCGCTCTTTGGAGCGAGAAGTACAGCAGCTTGAAGATATGTCAGCAACAGCAAAGAAATTGCGGAACAAGGCGCACTACTTAGCTAATGAGTTAGATATCTTCCAGCAGACATACCTCTCTTCTGATGAATGAGTCATTTACATGTGACTTGCTGTGTAAAGGTTAGGCCTACTTAATTTGTACTTGCACATCTGCTATTTGTAATGAATATCCATTTCCATTATTTTGTTATAGTTAGTTTTATGTAAAGGATGATATCCTCTAATGTCAGATAGTTGACATACTTGATATTAACATGAGCCATAATAATGGCCTAAGCTTTAGGTGGTACAAAAATGTAAGATTTTATAAAAGGTACTATAGACAACATTATTCCACATTCTCCTGCTGGTTTTGAAGCTGTTGACCATTGATGTTCTGAATATATTTCCTTTGAGTTGTTTGTGTGTGTTCTATTTAAGTTATTCTTCTAACATTTAGCTCTCAACTTTCTTTAAAAAATCAAGAAAACTGTTATTTGTTGGAGGGAAAGAAAACATGGTAAAAGATCAGATTATGGAATGCTTACCCAAAGAGGTGTTTTGGTCGTCATACAGCATCAAGTAAATAATGTCTCATCCAACAAGAAATCAAATCAATGAAATCATCAAGGAAATATACTGTTGTAATATGTATATGTGCCATATCTCCCCAAATTGATAAACTGTGGAATATGGTAGGCTTGTAAATAATGGTGTGGTATGGTAGGTATGTAAATTTTCCAGATTTTTTGCTTGAGATTAGGTAAAAACAGTTACAGATACTGTTTTGCTAAGATTTCTGCTGATGTTCAAAGCATAATAAATCTTGGCCAAATTCAAGTAGTAATGTTTGTGTCTGGAATATTTCTGGCTAACCTAAAGCAAAAAGTCAAGGATAGGATACGTGCCAAATTCCATAATTATTTTCATTTAGCGTCTCAATAAACTAGACAGATTTACTTCTGCAGATTTATCATTGTATGCATAAGTAAAAAAGCATGGAAAATTTGAAAAAATGTATTGTACTTACTGATACTTGATGTAGCATATTAAATCACTACTTCCTTGAAAGCCTATTGTCATAACAAGGATTAGTAAATAACCAAGTAAAAAAACAAATAACATCCAAATTCAGTCTTCAAACCCAGGCAATCTTTAGATTTCCCAGCAGTAGTTTGGCATGCAAAAGGCTAACTTTACTTATCCCAGTTATTTGCTACTGCCATAGTGTAAAAGAATGTCTTGAGAATTCATAAACTTACCATAAGTTAAACATGTGTTCTGAAAGCTTCTTTAACAGATAGTGATATTTTTTACCAAATTTAGAATTATGTCTAATAACTGGAGCTTCTTTGTAATGTAAAAAACTACCAACCATGAAGCAAAAAAATAATGATTGGCAATTATACAAATAATATTTTATTAATTTGCTTGGTACCTTTATATTCATTTCAGGATTTATATCTCCAATATCCAATCATATACTGATTATTTACCTATTGTATGCATGAGTTCCTGACTTTTTGTTGGCAGAAAGATATTATCAAAATAATTATTTGAACATTTTATTAACAGATTGCAACTACATTAACTCAGTGATGTCTTTTAATTGGTCTGGTTTAAGTTTGAAGGTGACCAAACTGGGTGCATCAACCTTCAGGCTTGTTTAATAATGGCAAGATAAGTAAAACTGTTTTGTTATATATATGGAAAATGTTAACCCCTACTTTACTTCAGTGCAGCAATTCTCACAAAGTGATGTGCTGGATTTCATGGATTTGTTTTTACATTGTAATATCATTTTTATAGAAGTTTTATAATAGGAAAATTCATTGACTTTAGTTAAGCTGATAAGTATTGAATTTGTTTCCAAAATACCTTGATTCATGCCTAACATAACAAATGATAGATTTAATTTTGTTGATATCACATTTCTTTGAGTTTCTTTGAGTGATAATGTATGAGAAACAAGGTAGTAAATGAATTAATTAGTAGAGTTAGCAGGTTTAAGTATGATTATTTATGCAGTTGCATCTAGGTCTTGTGTGTGTAATATTCGTTTATTTGGTTATTTTCTTTTATTAAAAGCCACTCTCACATTACTAGCATAACCACAGTACATGATGATTCTTAACTGAATTTGTTATAGGTTGCTGTATTTACTCATATTACATACCAGCAAAAATAGTTATTGTATATTTGAAAAACCTTCCTGATGCTATGTATATAATATTCATGCACAGGTGAAATATGGTTTAAGCATAGCTTAGTGACTATCATCTTTGATGATACAAAGGAGTATATGGTTTCAAGTAGAGTTTAAAGTTTATTCAAATATGGTTTCAATCTCTAAACACAATTCATAGATTATTTAAAATCAGCTGAAAAGAAATTACATAAGTCACTGTAAAATGCCTCTTGTAAATTTTATTTGTGCATAGCAGTATATGTGTGATTTCTTAGATATGGCAGCAACTCAAGAAGACTTGGTCTTTTTAAGTTGGTCTTTGTAGCAGTATCATAGATATTGCTTGTATGTTAATGTTTGAAATAATATTGGTTCTGGTTTGCCATTGAGTGTTGAAGTAGATGGGATATGCAGTTGAAATTAGAGGCATCTATTAAAGTTATAATGGATTTACATTTCTTTTCTAGTATGATGTATTCGGTTCTAGTCAAATGTGTAAATGTCAGCAGAAAGTGCTGAGAAAGCATGGTATATGAAATGGAAATTCCCAAAACCCTTTTTTTTTGACTGGTTATAAGCTATTTTGAAATTGTTAAGTTTGGAAATAACATAAGCATTGAATCACATTAGCCTTTGACTTTGATATTAGTTAGGTCTGACTTCAAAAAGTGAAATAAAATATTCTAATGTGACATATTCGACAATGTCTATGAAAATAGGTTGTAAAGTAGTCAAACTTCATTATTCTTTACATATTGGTTATATGTGATTAATGTATATGAAACTGTTGTGAATGTTATTTCATAGAAAGATTTATATGTATATACTTCAGTGATAATTTATTTTATTTTTCTTATTAGCTGATGATGGTTTGAAAAGTGCTTGTCGCCATTTGAGGAATGATTGCAGCCATCATAATAGGCACTTTACACACTAGAGATGTACAGTCTGTTGTAGTGTAAATAATATAGACTGGGTGAAGTGATATAAAGGAAATAGAAAATTTCCTATGATTTTTAGTTTTAATAATCCCCTAATCATCAATTTCACACTGTTCCTCTCCTCCCTCTTCCTTCTCTTCCCTCCTCCTCCCTTCTCCTCCCTTCTCCTCCCTTCTCCTCCCTCCCTCCCTGCCTCCCTTTCTTCCTCCCTCCCCTCCTTTCTTCATCCCTCTACCACTCCCATTTTCTTTCGCTTCCCTTCCCCCACCCCCTCCCACTGCAGGAGGGGCCAACTCTTATGTGGGGCACATTTGCCAAGGTATAACACTTGTCATCATATCTAAAATTGAAAATAAGCACCTCCACTAATATTGGATATATAAGTCTTAGTTCATCTGTATCTTTCAGGTTCCATTTTCACAGGAATTCCTTCCTTTATATAAAAAATTATAATACAGTCTTACCATTTTTGGTGTTTTACTCACTCTAAGGCTCAGTATTTATGAAAAATATGTACAGGAAACTTGTAAAATAAAGAGTCCCACAACTGAAAATATTTTATTGCAATAATGCCATATCACACTTTAACCCTATTGATTGCCCATACACAAATAAGGATAAATATTGCATTATAGTCTTTTGTATATGTATTTTTTTTTGTCTTAAACCCATAAACAACGGGTGATGTGTTTTTTCGTTATACATGATCCAAGATCTCTGGCCTGACAATGGGCATCATGATGTTTGGGGATTTTGGATCACTATGTTAGTTTATAGTGCTATGATTAATGAGTGAGTGATGATGACAGTTGCTGTCAAAATTATAATAACTGCCGTAATATTAAGCAAAATGGGTTTCATTTAACATCCAAAACCTATGGCACCCTTCTACAGTTTCTAACAAGCACTATCTTGCGATGGCACATAGCAAGTTGCTGACCTTTTGCTCTAAAGTACTGCAGATGAAGGATGTGCAGGCAGAACAAGAGGAGGAAGGTGACTCAAAGCATGCCCAATGTCTACAATGTACCCCTGTACCAGTAGGGATGCCTTTTACTGTGGTACTCACAGTCGTAAGACAAATTTCCTTCTTCCCTTCCTCTTCATGTTATCCTTATTGTGGATGGTATTATGTTTCATATTCATTCATGACAGAACATAAATATGAAAAAGTTTTTTTTGTCCTCCCCTAAAACAGCAATACTTATAAAAAGATAAAAAAAAGCTATAATTTAGTCAACTGCAGCACTGATAGTCTCCCATATGGCACATATAAGTCTCAACATAGAGTAAAACACACACACACACAAAAAATGGCTCTAATTTTACAATGAGTGACTGAAAGAGAGTGGGAAAAGTAAAGTATGTTGTGTGAAGCTGCCTTGCTCTGAAAAAAACCCATCCTGGAACTTGGGTAAGCAAATCTATCCCCTGTCCACAATGGGTTAAATCAGAGAATCACCAAATTATCTTATTACTGCGATTATTAAAATGTATTGTAGTTACTTTGGCAGAAAAATTGATTTTTTAAAATTGTTTTGGGAATATTTTGATTTCATTAGAGAAAAATTACAAATACAGGTGCAACAAATTTCTCAACTTTGCATCAAGAAAGTTTATTATCTGTAGAATCAATAGTACTCACTATACTTCCATAACAAATTAGGAAAAAAGGTTGATTTCACAGGTATCCTGTGATGTCAAACACAAACCACCACACACACGGTCACTTGCTCTCTGCACAAAGATTTTGTTTATATCAGTGTGTGCGTGTGCATGTGTATGCATATAGATAGATAGATAGATAAATATATTGATATAAATATAAATATGGATATATATATATATATATATATATGTATATATATATATATATATATATATATATATATATATATGTATATGTATATATATATATA
>BOPN01006764.1:0-2500 GCA_017312705.2 Penaeus japonicus
TCTCTCTCTCTCTCTCTCTCTCTCTCTCTCTCTCTCTCTCTCTCTCTCTCTCTCTCTCTCTATCTCTCTCTCTCTCTCTCTCTCTCTCTCTCTCTCTCTCTCTCTCTCTCTCTCTCTCTCTCTCACTGCAAATCAAAGTTACTAATCCAATATTAATTGGTGGAAGCAATATGTACAGGTCTTACAATTATGACCTGCTTTAAAGCTAATAAACGAAGGCAGCAGTGGGGCGGATATTCCGTGGTCCAATTAATTTTGATTAGAAGCTATTTCAGATTGAATCGAAATAAACAAGACTTTGCACACACACTCAGGTAGACAGACAAGACAGCACAGTCACACCAACCAGCACACATATGGGTTAATAGACAGAAGAGAAAACATTCGTCTTGATAATGATAAAACCAAACAGAATTAGGAAGAACTCAGGAAAAAATATTTTTTGGAGAATTGTTTAACATGTTTTCCATCTTCGATTGGCAATTGCACTGATCATCGAATTCATTTCCTAAGTCTATCTTCCCTTTGGAGTGGATCTGCCGGGCATTGGAATTCCAATGGTGCTATTATTTCGAGAACGAATCTAGTTTATGTGTACATAATCTATTTGCTTATCATTAACGATAGAACAGAGAATTTGCAATAAAATTATTATGCGCATAGTGCCCTTGGTCCTCTTTTATTATTATATTCCATCGAGTTTACCCGAATCCGCGTTTAAGTTCATGATTCGCCGTCTGTGATGCCGTTCCGGATTTGACCTCATCTTTCTCTGGCCAAATCAAGTTATTGCGTCCAAAACATGATATGGGGAATATATACCGCTTATAAATCCACTATTAATGCTGAACATATCTATTAAATATTTTTTTCATGTTTCATTTTACAAAACAGGTTCGAAGATGATTCATATGCATATCATATAAAACATTAATATATATGTATAGATGTAAATTCAAATTCAAAACGCTATATTCCATTAATTGCATTGGTTATTCTTTTTACACCTAAAGTATTTACAATATGTAATGATATGACATAAACATAGACAATATCAAGTACATGTGTAGCAAAAATAACAAAAAGTCACCATCAAAAGTGACTGAAGTACGTGTTTGGCTTGACTCTCAAGTGCCTGATAGCATTGATCATTCAGATGTTCCTTCCATTTAAACATAAATTTATTTAGGTTGGGAATATTTCTTGTGGCTATTATGGTACATGTTTCCAGATCACTGGTCCGCGGATCTACATATTCCTTGCCCCTGTTTTCTTACTTGATCTCTTCATATACAGAGTTGTTTTTTCTTGTTTGTCTTGGTAGCAAAAGCCAACGTGGATAACATTCTTTTATAATCTTGTGGATTATGAAAGTATTTTGTTGGGCAATTTAGTTTGTTTTTATGGGACGTTATATGTGTTCTGTTTTATTTACTACTTAAGTAACGAAATTATGTAGTTTTTGTATTTGTATTGTTTGTTTATTGAACCCCATACGTTACGGCAGTAGTTAATGATACTGAGTGCTAGTGTAGTGTACTACATTGATTCTTGTTCTGTAGGGAATTTAGCTTTTATGTGACACGTATATCAAAGGACCCATTGCATACCTTTAAATGTTGTCAGTATGTGTCTCAGAAGGTATTATCTGTCCATATGTACTCCTAGATTTTCGACTGAGGTGCTTGGTAATTGCATATGTTGGGATTTTGGCTTTGTTCTAGAGGATTCCTATAAAAAAAATGTTTTTTCTCTGGATTCAGTTTCAGACCATTTATATCGAAGTAATTTTTGCTCCTGGGTCTGTGTAGCCTTTCCTATTGATTATTTTGAAGTTGTCAGAGGCAGAGTGAAGAAACTGATAGTCATCGGCTTTTTTTTTAAGTCGACAGATCATTAATACATATAGTGAATAAGTTTGAGCCTAGCATGGAGCCTTGTGATTTGATGATAGTAAGTATAGTAAGCTATTTTCAAAGTTCCTGATTTGAAAATATATATTATTATGGTGATAAGTGATGGATAAGATCGTAAGCAATTGCTGGTAGACTATCCTTATGAATCGATAAGCAATACCATCCGCTCTTACTGAATTTTTTGCAAGTATTTAATCGTTAGGATTGTTGTTTATACTCCTCCTGGTTGTGGTCTGTCGGTATTTGTTGTGAGCCTTGTTCTTGTCTGTGGAAATGTGGATGCGGTTATCTATTCCTAGGTGAGTCTGCCGACTACTGTAAAGTAGTCATTGAAATGTTTTATTTCGTTCATGGAATTCTGGCAACTGCCTATGTGTTATTAGTGCTTATTAGGCACTAATATATTTACCAGTTTCTATGTTTCTGCAGGGTTGTGTCTACAATCATTGGACTTATTTCTAAAATGATTTTATTTTTTATTTTTTACATTTGATTAGTGATTTTACATTTCTTGTTTATCTTCACCTTGGAGGGTAGTATCAAATCTGTTTAATTTGAGAGCTTTGTGGGTATTATCTTTATCA
>BOPN01006764.1:7500-10000 GCA_017312705.2 Penaeus japonicus
CCTGCCTTAAGGCAACAAAGAGGAGGCTCGGAATAAGGAAAAACCAAATGTATGCAGTAAAGAAACCCAACGGAGAGGCGACATACAATAAAAATGAAATTATCAAAGTAATAGAAGACTTCTATCGCAACCTATACCACTCAAACGACCAACCACATACGGAGACAAACACAACAATTGGAGATGTTCCAAACATCACAGTAGATGAAGTAAATAGGGCACTAAAAAGTATGAAAAGAGGAAAAACACCAGGAGAAGACGGCATTAGTGTGGATCTTACTCAAGATGCAGGAGAGATTGCGGCAGTAAAGCTGGCCAGTCTTTATAACAGATGTCTAGACGTCAGTAAAATTCCGAAGACCTGGAAAAACGCAATAATAATTATAATACACAAAAAGGGAGACACAAAAGACTTAAAGAATTACCGACCTATAAGCCTCCTCTCAGTAATCTATAAACTGTTCACAAAAATCATCACAGCCCGTATCACCGATACATTAGATTCAAAACAACCCAGGGAACAGGCAGGGTTCCGCAGTGGATTCTCAACTACAGACCATATCCACACACTAGCTCAAATAAGGGAGAAAACAAACGAATATAGGAAGCCCCTGTGTATGGCATTCGTAGATTATGAAAAGGCATTCGACTCGGTACAGATATCTGCAGTACTTGATGCAATTCGTAAACAAGGAGTAGAGGAAATATACTGCAGATTATTAGAGGATATATATAGAGATGGTACAGCGACCATCAAAATCCACGCAGAAACCAATAAAATACCAATAAAAAAGGGTGTTAGGCAGGGCGACACCATCTCACCGAAGCTGTTTACAGCCTGCTTGGAGGAAGTATTCAAGAAGTTAGATTGGAAAGAGAGAGGGATTAAAATAGGGAATGAGCACTTAAGCAATCTAAGATTTGCAGATGACATTGTTCTTTTCGGTGAGTCAGCAGATGAACTACAACAATTAATAAGCGATTTAAATAAGGAAAGTCTGAAGATTGGCCTTAAAATGAACATGAAAAAGACTAAAGTCATGTTCAACAGTCGAACCCCAGTTAAGCAAATACAAATACAGGGCGAGGTACTAGAAGCAGTGAACGAGTATGTATACCTAGGGCAACTTATTCAGTCGAGTACATCCTGCGAAACCGAGATAAAACGGCGAATCAGGCGAGGTTGGAGTGCCTTCGGTAAACATAGTAATATATTACGAAGTCGTCTGCCACTATGTCTAAAGAGAAAGATTTTTGAGAAATGCGTCCTCCCCGTCATGACATATGGATCAGAGACATGGACTACGACCAAGGCACTCGTGAGGAAATTAATAAGCACCCAAAGAGGAATGGAAAGGCTTATGCTAGGAGTTAGCTTAAGAGACAAGAAAAGGGCCACATGGATCAGGCAGCAAACAAAAGTAGATATACTCAAGCCCAACAAGAAGAAAAAGTGGCAGTGGGCTGGACACATATATCGGAGACAGGGCAACAGGTGGACAAAGAAAACAACAGAATGGGTAATACACGACACAAAGAGACCCAGGGCAAGACCAATGACTAGATGGCGGGATGAAATAGCAAGATTCGCAGGAGTAAACTCTAATCAGAGGACACAAGAACGGATGACTGGAAAAGATTGAGAGAGGCCTACGTCCTGCAGTGGATTGATACAGGCTGATGATGATATATATATATATATATATATATATATATATATATATATATATATATATATATATATATATAGAATGGTAGAATGCAGTAACGCATTTAATATAGAGGTATATTAATATAGAGGGAGGTAAAATTTGTATATGTATATATATATATATATATATATATATATATACATATATATTTGCATATATATTGGTGTATATATATTTATAGATAGAAAGATAAATAGATAGATATATAGATAGATAGATATGCACCTATACACATGTGTATATGTATATATGTATATATATATATATATATATGTATATATATATATATATATATATATATATATATATATATATATATATATATATATACTGTATATATGCATATATATTGGTGTATATATATTTATAGATATAAAGATAAATAGATGGATAGATAGATAGATATGCACCTATACACATGAGTATATGTATATATATATATATATATATATATATATATATGTGTGTGTGTGTGTGTGTGTGTGTGTGTGTGTGGGTGTGGGTGTATGGGTGTGTGTATGTATGTGTAAAAAGGATCTTTCATTTAATATGGTAATTGATCATTGGTAGTATTGCACTTTTAGCTTAATCGTATTTTTCAGTTCCAAAAAGGGGTTATACAAAGATTAGCAACCATTCACCTTATATTTGCAAAAACAAAAAACAAAAAAAAAACATGTATATAACAAATAACAATAGCACAGATGTCACGTCCTTCCGAGCGTGTCAAACCGCCCAGGTGTCACGGGGCTTGTTAAAGCTTGGCGCTCCTTCGAATATTATAGCTA
>BOPN01006764.1:18098-20598 GCA_017312705.2 Penaeus japonicus
ATATATATATATATATATATATATATATATATATATATATGTGTGTGTGTGTGTGTGTGTGTGTGTGTGTGTGTGTGTGTGTATGTGTGTGTGTGTGTGTATTTTTTCCCCTTTTTTTTCTTTGTTTTTTTTATTTTTTTCCATGCTTCTACAGTGAAAACAATCTGCTAGTAAACACCACTTCCTGTGAAAATAAAACCTTTTATTAACCATTCTTACATACAAATGTAAAATTATCTTATCCGGTACCATGGGTCCGCTGATTATGTAATTGGATGTAAGGCGTCCACAAAGTTTGAAAAGTTTAGAAACACCGATCTAGAGGACTCGGCGCACTGCCACTGCCCACCGATGATGCAGACTCTTATCGAATATGGTAAATTCAGTTTATAAAGAATTCATCTCTTCTTTCAAGTGAGCCGTTTCTCGCTCCCTACCCACGCCTACAATAGTGCAGTGCAGTTGCGACATGGTGTAATTCAGACCTGGGCTGGATCTAAGTTCTGGGTCCGTGGAAGTTGTGGAACACGAGCTTAATGAGACAAGCAGTGATATGAAAAGGGAAACGGAAACCAGGTCTACCCATCCATGCGGGAGGCGACGGCGGTCGTCTTCATTACCATAATTACCCGTACTTTTATTATTGTTTGTGTTGTTTTCTTCTGTTGACATAATAACAATGATACAGATAATTCTAGAAAAAATAATTAATATAATGATAAAGATAAGGATTATTGCATTGTTACCATTATCATCTGAATCTGAATCTTCATTCCCTGTTACAATTCTTTGGTTATTTCCAACAAGACTTTTCCTATTTAACTTAGAAACTATTCTTCAGGTCCATCCCGAAAGCTTTTTTAGGACTTTGCGTACTTTGCCGGCGACCAACACCTTGGGACCTCTGATCCCGAGCCCATTAGGCCCGAGGAAGAGGTGTCGCCCCAAACACCTTTACGATCGAAGCCGTAAAAGAAAAAAAAGAGAAAAAAAAAGAAAATGAAAAAAAAATGAAAACGATGAATTAGAAAAGTGACAAATTACTAAAGGAGATTTAGAAGATGATGAAGGATAAAAAATTACCTAAAGGGAAGATCAAGAGCAATTTTAAAAGGAGAGAAAAAAAAACTATATTAGAAAGAATACAGAAGCATATTGCATATCTGTTAACCTTAAGATATGTATATAGTGTATGTGTCTCTCTCTCACACACACAAACACACACACACACACACATATATATATATATATACATATATATATATATATATATATATATATATATATATAAATATATATATATATATTTATATATACATATACATATAGTTATACATATACATATACATATATATATATGTATATATATATATATATATATATATATATATACACATATATATACATATATATATATATATATATATATATATATATATATATATATATATATATTTATATATATATATATATATATATTTATATATATATATATATATATATATATATATATATATATATATATGTGTGTGTGTGTGTGTGTGTGTGTGTGTGTGTGATATATATATATATATATATATATATATATATATATATATATATATATATATATATATATATATATATATGTGTGTGTGTGTGTGTGTGTGTTTATATATATATATATATATTCAATATCGTCAGAGTCACAATCCCGGGGTTTGAGTCTCGGTCAGGGAAGTGAAATTTGTATTTCTATATTAAAATGCGTTACTGCATTCGACCATCTTTTTCATACACACGCACACACACACATATATATATATAATATATACATATATATGTATATATATATATATATATATATATATATATATATACACAAAGTAGTAGTCGTATCGTATGGCTTTTCTTACACCTCCATGTTATTAATGATTAAAGAAGTGTGAATCCGGGAGATAGGTTGATTCAATGTCTGGATGTCTAAACATATCATCATCATCAGCAGCCTTTGTTATTTCGTTGCAAGATGGTCATGTGTCCTCTGATTCCAGTTTACTCTTGGGAAATTCTCTATTTCATCCTGCCATATTGTCATTGGTCTTTCCCTTGGTCTCATTGTGTCACATATTTCCCATTCTGTTGTTTTCTTTGTCCACCTATTGTCCTGTCTCCGCTATATATGTTCTTCTCAATGCTCTTAAGTATATCCTCTACTTTTGTTTGTTGCCCGATCCATGTGGTTTTCGTCCTGTCTCTTAAGCTAACTCCTAGCATAAGCCTTTCCATTTCTCTTTGAGCACTTACTAATTTCCTCTCAAGTACTTTGGTCGTAGTCCATGTTTCCGACCCATATGTTATGACGGGGAGGACACATTGGTCAAAAACTTTTCTTTTTAGACACAGTGGCAGACGACCTCGTAATATATTACTATGTGTACCAAAGGCACTCCAACCTAGCCTGATTCGCCGTTTTATCTCGGCTTCTCAGGATGTATTCGTCTGGATGAGTTGCCCTAGG
>BOPN01006764.1:33098-43098 GCA_017312705.2 Penaeus japonicus
GACTTGCCTCAGGGTAAGCGGAATCAGATTATAAACAAAATAACTAAAGCAGTGCTGAGCATCTTTATTTTGCAAACGTTTCGAAGATTCCAGTCTTCATTATCAGTACCATAAAAGAACCAAATACAAGCTGCTAGAGCTGAATACATAAAAGGTTTCTCTCTCAGATAACAAGCAATGAAAATGAAAAAGAAGTAAAAATAACGTACATATATGGGAAACATTGTAACCACCTAAAACACACCTCAACACGTAAAGAGGGCAGTGGAGGTCACAGGATTATATGGTCAATAGCTGTGTGACTGTCAAGTGGTTGACCTCTGGTTTCATCTTATGGATGTATAGGGACTCGGAGGTTTGGAGTTTGAGCCTGGTATGTGAAGTGGACAGAACTTTACAGTCTTTGTGTGTAAGTGTGTTTTTCAAGTGTTAATGTTGGCGTATAGCAGAGAAAGGCGGTTTATTCAGAGATAGACCTGTTCTAATTGGCTTACCCATATGTTCAAGAATCCTGTGTATGAACCAACGTGAAGTTGATCCAATATACCTTAAAAAATGTACCAATAGTGTAGTTATTTGTAAAACTATATTAAATTTTATTTGAGGGAAGGAATGTTTCAGCATCTTACGTAATTGTTTTCGAATCAAGAAGCTGAAGTGTCCAAAATAAGGATAAATATTATTCAATCTCTCTAATAGACTACTAACAGATAAAGAAAAAGATGCTCTATCACTTGGATTGGATTTTTGTTTACGACCTAAGAAATTGGGGTTGGACAAGTTTTTTTTTCCATTTGAAAGAATGTCACATGTTGAAATGTAGCAGCATTTATAAAGACACATTCAGCTAGAATTTAAAGAAAAATCTTTGCTCTTGCCAACAATATGTGTGTATAATAAGGCAGGGAAATTACTTATCCCTCAGATCTTTTTGATACAGTCACTGATACTCTTCAAAATTTAAAGACGATGATAATATTGCAGTGACTAAGCCTGATAGAGGCAAAGGCATAGTTATACTAAACAAAAATAGATTACTTTAACAAGTTATCTACGTTACTTTCGGACGCAACAAAATGCTCAAATGAAACCAGAGCTCAACAACCACTTGACAGTCACACAGCTATTGACCATATAATCCTGTGACCACCACTGCCCTCTTTACGTGTTGAGGTGTGTTTTAGGTGGTTACAATGTGTCCCATATATGTACGTTATTTTTACTTCTTTTTCATTTTCATTGCTTGTTATCTGAGAGAGAAACCTTTTATGTATTCAGCTCTAGCAGCTTGTATTTGGTTCTTTTATGGTACTGATAATGAAGACTGGAATCTTCGAAACGTTTGCAAAATAAAGATGCTCAGCACTGCTTTGGTTATTTTCTTTATATATATATATATATATATATATATATATATATATATATATATATATATATATATGTATATATATAATATATATATATATATATATATATATATATATATATATATATATATATATATGTGTGTGTGTGTGTGTGTGTGTGTGTGTGTGTGTGTGTGTGTGTGTGTGTGTGTACATACACACACACACACACACACACACACACACACACACACACACACACACACACACACACACACACACACATATATATATTTATATAAACATACACACACATATATATATAGATAGATAGATAGATATAGATATAGGTAGATATATATCCTTGTATCTCATTATCCTCCTCATCAATATCATTATCATAATTGTTATCATTATTATTTTTTCTTCTGAGTATTATCACTATCATTATCATTTTTTGAATTTTTTCTTTATTATATTTATATATTTATAATTACAGTCATAATTATGATGATAATGTTAATGATGACAATGATAAATATAATAACAGTAATAGTTACAATAATAATAGTGATGTATTTTCGACTTCGATTAAAGAAATTAGATAAAGCCAAAAATCACCGATTAAATTTCGATTTTTAAAAACTTGGATCCACAGATTATTGATGAGCATCAAGCCTCTATAGAAGGGAAATTCTTCCCACTGCTCAACATGGAACAGGATGTAGAGATACTCACCGAGACATTTCCAACCACATTAACCGATGCTGCCTTGACTTTGCTTGGTAAAGACAGGAAGAAAAATAAGCCTTGAGGCACAAATGCAATTCTTCAAAAGTGTGATACAAGAAGAAAACTTAAGAGTAAGAAGATTTTTTTTTTCTGATGCAGCAAAGCATAAAGAAATTTATGGTATAATTAGATAAGAAAAAAAGGAGAAAAGCAAAAGAGAAATGTATTGAAGATCATCTCTAAATAGGAACAGTAGCAAGAAAGCATTTAAGTTAGTAAAAGATATCACCAGAGGCATAAGAGCAACGAAGCTGCCTCACAGAAGATATTGACATTTTGAACGCTGCACTTTACAACGTCTAAAATAATGGCGATCTTGCTATTATCGACAATGCTGTATCCCCTTTCCTATCCTTCGTGACGAAGGTGAAGCAGTGGTGAGATCCAGCGGAAAAGCAGCGGGAGTTTACAATATTCCAGCAGAACTTTTGAAGATAGGAGGAGAGGCAACTGTTGAGGCACACACCAAAATCTGCAATCAAATCTGATAAACAGGAGTATAGCTATCTAAGTGGACTCAGTCACTTGTAAACCATTGCCAAAAATGGAAAATCTTCAACAGTGCCAGAAGTACCGAGCTATGAGCGCATAAGTCATCCCAGCAAAGTAATGCTTAGAGTAATATTGAATAGACTGAAACTACATGCAGAAAGAATAATTGCCAAAGAACAAGCTGGTTTTCGTGCAGGAAGAACCACACGTGAGTAAATATTCAATCTCAGAGTGTTGTGTGAAAAATATAAACATCAACATCAACAAAATATCTATTGACTTCAAAAAAACATTTGACAGAGGTTTGGCATTTAGCACTATGGAACGCCATGAATGAATATAACAGGCCAAAAATTAATTCATGTAATTGAACGATTGTACGCGAAGGATAATAGGGCAATGCTTGTCAGTAACTCAGTAGGTGAATGGCTCCGTACGATTGTTGGTATTAGAAAAAGCTGTCTTCTCTCCTCGACTCTGTTTAACATATTTCTAGGAATAATAATGACATGCTCTTGAAGACCTAGAAGGAATGGTTAATATAGGAGATCGAACAATAACTAACCTCAGATTCGCCGATAGCATAGATGGGCTAGCAGGCAGTGAGGACGAGCTGATCCAGCTCATTGATAATCTTGAAATGACATCGTTGAGATATAGTATGGAGATTAGTGCTGAGAAAACCAAGCTTATGACGAACAGCCCAGATGGTAATCAATTTAATATCACAATGAATAATTACATTTTAGAAGGTGTGATTCGTTCAAGTATCTGGAAGCAATTATTATAGAAGATTACTCAAAATCCGCAAAGTTAGCAAGAACAACACAAACAAGAGCAGCACCAATTAGATTAAGACCCATTTGCAGAGACAGGGGGATATCCACCAAATATGAACTACGACTTATGAGAGCTCTAGTCATGTCAATATACCTGGACCTTGACAGCCGATCTTGAAAGAAAAATACTGGGGAGGTGCAGAGGAGCATAGTGGGACTGATAGCACCATACGAAGAACTGCTGGCGATAGTGAAAAGAAGAAAGCTCGAATGGTATGGCATTGTATCACACTCTTGTTCTGGTCTAGGAATAGACAGGCTCGAGTGTCTCTGGGCTTCAGGTGGCTGCTAAACATCGCCGCAAATGAAGACAATACTTCAAGGTAGTGCGAGGTCAAAGAAAGGTAAAGAGAAAAACCTGGTTGGCCAACATCAAAGAATGGACAGACTTGAGTGTCTCTAGGCTTCAGGTGACTGTTCAACAATTGTCTAAAGAGTCATCTGTGGTGCCCCTATAACCTTTGGTTACGGGATGGATATATAGAAAAATAGTATTAGTAATGATCTTAATGATAAAAAATATAATGATAATGATAGATAATATTAATAATAATCATAAAAGTAATGATGATAATACATATAATGATATTGATTATGATGAAAATGATTAAAATGATAATAATTATCATCACCATTATGGTCAATATCATAATCGTCATCTTTTTACTCATATGATAATAGTAATTATAATGAAAATTAATATAATGATTATCAGAATCATTGTTCTATTTTCTCATTATTATTATAACGATTGTTATCATTATAATCATTATTATTACTATTATCCTTATCATTATCCACATTGTTATTATTATCATTATTTTACTTACTATTATCATTAGTATTACCATCATTGTTATTATCATCAGTTTTGTAAATACTGCTAGCATTTTGTATTGTTATCATCATCATCATCACGGTCATTATTAACATTGTTATTGTTATTATTATTTTTATTACAATCATTATTGTTTTCATTATCACTATCATTATTAATTTTATCATCGCTATCATTATCATTATTGCTATTACTTTAAATTATTGTTATTATTATTATTGTTGTTGTTATCATTATCATCATTCTTATCATTATTTTTATTATTACTACTACTACCGTCACTACTACTACTACTACTACTATCCTTAATGATAATAGTAGCAGTATTAGTGGTAGAGGTAGTAGTGATGGTAATAGTAGTAACAGTTATAGTAATAGTAATGATAATGATGATAACAATATAATAACAATAGCAGTATTATTAGTGGCATTAGTAGTAATGATGGTAGTAGTATTCAAATTCAAATTCAAAATATTCTATTCCATTAATTACAATTTTTATATTATTTACATGTATAGTATTTACATTGTATAATAACATAGTATTAACATAGACGATATAAAGTACATGTGTGGCCAATATAGACAACATATTAACATTACAAGTGACTGAAATACCGTGTTTGGCTTGATGTTCAAGCGCCTGTCATTGATAATTCCGATGTTCTTTCAATTTTCTTTTAAATGTATTCAGGTTAGAAATATTTCTAAGATGTTGTGACAGATGGTTCCAGATCATTGGTACTTGGATCCTGTTAAAGTGGCTATTGTTTTTGTAGGTATAAGCCAATGTGGATAATTTCCTTGTATAATTTTGTGGATTAGTATACTTGTGTCATAATTGTATTTTTGTTAGATTTTTAGCCATGTTAATTTGTTGATGTGTGATGTTAAGTGGTCGAATTTGTATACATTTCCTATTGCTACTCTAGCAGCAAATTTTTGTAGTTTTTTTTTTTGTTTGTTTGTTTTTTGTTTTTTCTGTTTTGTTTGTTGTACTCCAGATGTTTAGGTAGTAGTTAATGATACTAAGGGCTAGTGTTTGTACGACAGTGATTCTTGTTTCTGTAGGAATTTTGTTTTTTATGTGATTTAGGTATATCAAGGTGCCCATTACTTTCCTGTAAATGTATTCAATATGTGTTTCAAAAGTCATGTATCTGTCTATGTGTACTCCTATATTGGCAATGTTTAGACGGCTGCCAATGAAAATGAATTGTTTTTTCTGTGGATTCAGTTTCAGACCATTTCTATCAAAGTAACTCTTTGCTTCTGTGAGAGTCTGTTTAGTGTTTTCTATTAATTCGTTTACAGAGGCTGCGTGAAGAAATTGAGAGTCATTGGCGCACTGAATAAGAAGACCGTTTTTTGCAGGTCATTAATAAATATCGTAGATAAAATTGTGCCTAATATGGAGCCTTGTGGAACACCAAATGAGACTTTCTTTCTTTCTTTTTTTTTATAGATTTTCACGTATTTTGACAGACTGAGTGAATAAGTAATTTCTAAACCAATAGTTTTCAGTTCTGCGATTTCTTAGTTTGTTGACAAGAATTTCATAGTTAACACTGCCAAAGGCCTCCGACAAATCACATCGAGTGAGCAAGTTTATTTGGTTATTGTCTATGTTGCGATAAATTTCATTTCTGCTGGTTGTGGTCTGAAAGTATTTGCTGTGAGCCTTGTTCCCGTTGTGTTTTGTGGAAAATGTGGAGGCGGTTGTCTGTTCATAGGTGAGTCTGCCGACTTCTGTAAAGAAGTCATTTAAATGTTCTATATTGTTTCTGAAATTTATGCAACTGTCTGTGTGGTGTTTTTTCTTAGGCACTAGTGTATTTACCAGTTTCCATGTTTCGGAAGAGTCGTGTCTACATTCTTTGAACTTGTTTTTAAAATAGTTTGCTTTTGTACACTTGATAAGCGCTTTTACATTTCTCTTTTTTGCTTATATTCAGCCTGAAGGGTGGCATCAAATCTATTTATTTTGAGAGCTTTATGAGTGTTATTTCTGTCACTTATGGCTCTCTTAATGTCGTCGTTTATCCAAGGAGCAGGGGGACGTCTAATTGTTTTTGTTTTATACGGAGCGGAAGCATCTATGGCATTCTTTATCACATTCGTTAAAACAGTAACTTGTCTGTCAACTTCATCTGTTAATAAAATCTCCGAGAGTGTCGATTCATTAGCCATGATATGTTGGCAGAGTGACTGAGGGTCATAGTTCGTTAAATCGCGAGAAGTTTTGATAACTGGTTGTCGCTTTGGCTTCTGTATATTTAAAGTCATGGTCAAAAGTTCATGATCAGCAATTTGGCATGGGATAGCGTCTGTATGTAGGATGATATCGGATCTGTTTGTTATTATGACATCTAATATGGATGAGGTATTTTCTGTAAGCCTTGTAGGCTTGTTTATGAGTTGCTTTAATTTATTCTTCTTAATAATTCCATTTAACTTTGCATTTGACTTATTGAGATCGTCATTTAAGTCACCTAAAATAAAAAGTGGTTTCCTTTTCATTGACATTTCTTTAAATAGATTTTCAAGATATTCGAATGACTCAATGGTGGCATGAGGGTGTCTATAGATGGCGCCGATAAGGAAGGAAGGATACATATTGCTTTGTACGGTTACCCAGATGTCTTCTACCGCTGTGTTATTTACAGTTGTAGAGATCTTGTTAGATTTAAGGGTATCTCGTACATATATGCAAACTCCGCCTCCTCGACCTGCATCACATCTATAAACTTGAAAATTTGGAATGTTGATGAAATTGTTTGGTATTTCTTGGTGAAGCCAGGTTTCACTAATACAAAGAATATCAATATCCCTCTCCGTAATTATCATTTCGATTTCATCTAAGTGACCCATGAGAGACTGAGCATATGTTCTATTTTGAGTGTTTGTTTGTGATCTGACCACCGGATCTGCTGACCGATTTTGCGGCGCCAAAAATCATGTTCGGTTTTGTACTTGTTTCTGTTTAAGAAAACCTTTACGTTATCAGGAAACATATCGGATTCTATAAAAAAAAAAGTTCTGAATTGATCTCTTTGCATCTTATATTAACAGTGAAGCTTGAATAATACTCATGTGTCATCTTAGTTTTGAAGGCTTTGATATTTGATATGTTGTCAAAATTGCTAACGAGGAAGTCTTCAATATCTTATTCGTTTCTATCTGGATGACAGTTAGTAATATACAAGTACACTACCTTGGGACGGTCGGCACCTTGTAGGGGTTTTGCTGTATTGCGTTTCTCCCTTGTTTTTCATTTTTGTTTTCTCGAGGTAACGGTGACGAAACCTTCCTCGTCTTGTTGATGGGTTTGATGTGTCTCCGCTCGTTCTACGTAGTTATTGATGGCGAGCGGTGGTGCTTGTGTAATAGGAGAGGTGGTAGAGGGGGCAGGGACTCCAGTTGCGGTTGGGTGGAAGAGGGTTTTGCTTATTCTTCCTTTTACTATTTCTAATGTAGTTTCTTCTGAATGTTACTTGTGTAGAAGCTCCGTTCCTCATACTAGCTGTTGATGTCTCGGCGATGTTCCTGGGCAAACGCTTGCGTGGCATCGGGCGGGGGGCGGCTGGCGTGTTAGCAAGGTCGCGAGTCTCCTTGCTCGGTGTGGGTACGGATGGAGGGGACGGAGTGTCAGGGGAGGGTGAAGGTGGTGGGGGAGAACTAGGAGAGGCATTGGTTATGGATATTGCCATGGAAGGTGTAGGGGAGGAATGGTTTAGTGTGTGTTTATTTTGTGGCGTGGAGGTAGAGGACATTCTGGTAGGGGGAAGGGATGTAAAGGGGAAAGGTTCGTATGTAGACTGGTCATGGGTAGGGGTTGGGAGATCGGATCGGGGTTGACGTTGTTGTGACCGATGCCTCCTTTCCGAATTCCTGCGTCTGGGTAGGCACACCTTGCTTAATCACAATGTTCAATGCAGATTGTTTTTCGGAGAATATTCCGATCAGCAAGTTTATTTTATTTTCAATAAGATTTTGACTACTAAGGAGGGTTCAGGCTGGGTTTGTGTATCTTTGTGTTTCTTATGAAGGAATAGTTCCACAAATGGCGTAGAAATACCTATTTTATTTGGTGGGGACCAATCAGTGACGGCAGTGTCTGTCGTTGTTGTAACAAACACTATATTATTGTTATTCAAACACTGGTCGATCATGATATGCGCCATGAAATTCGTTATCCTTTTAATGTCTCTTGTTGTGTTTTCTCTTTTTTTCTAGAGTCTCATATATTTAAAACAATACTGTGGGCGTTGTCGATCTCATCAGGTCTGCATAACTTCCTAATTTGATCACACAGGACCATCCGTGCCCATGCTTTTTTCGTTGCAATGAAGAAACTGATAAATGGCTTTTCTGTCTGTATTGTTTTCACTGTCGTCATTGCATTCACAGGAGTTGCTGTGGTTGTTAGAGCTGCTAAAACGCCCTTTGCCCTGGGCTGGGGGCGCAACCTTTAACTTGGCTGCCGTTGGGGTGCCCATCACCATGGGCGAGGGGGCAGCTTTGACCCGAGCTGCTAAGGGGCTCGGGGCCGGATACTCAAAACTCTCGCAGTTTAAGACGTCGCAGCGGGTTACGCTCTCGTAAGGCACGATGTCCCTACGGGGTCGCAAATCTTCCATACTCAGAGAAAAAAATAAAATATCGTATCCGAAAGAAAACCTCATAACCGTAGTTCGATGGGATACCCTCAAATGACAGGACCATTTCGAATTGACCAATCAACAGTCAGCCCTGTAGATGTAACTACCAATTGGAGGCCACGGTCATTAGGGGGGGGGGGAAGCGAGAGAGAGAGAGAGAGAGAGAGAGAGTGGGAAAGAGAGCGAGAGTGAGATATAGATGATTATAAAACATAAATAGATATTTGGATGGATAGATAGGTAGACAGAGAGATACAAATATATATTTACAAGTATATATATATATGAATATTTTTATGGATGTATATATAAATTTATATGTATGTTTGTATGTATATGAGACATACATTATATATATATATATATATATATATATATATATATATATATATATATATATATATATACACACATACATATATATATTACCTTCGTCTATGAACCTCTACCTCTAACGCTACCAACGATAATATTGATAATTGCTACAATAACAATCATGTTGATATAGAGATGTACGGTACACAAAGAGGCGAGCGAGATACAAGCAGGCCGTGGCACAGTGGTCGGAAATTAAGTTTACGACATGAAATCAGTTATTTGGTTTTTGAATGTTTATAGTATACTAAGTATGAATTTGCAAATATCTATCATATTCGATTAATTCACTGAAAATATGATGCCAAATTTTCCATAAATTTTTATTTTTCATGTAATATCTGTGTAGTTCTACATGTTGCCTCACATAGATCTAGTACATGATTTGTAGTATTTGCAGGACGAATTCCTTTGGTGTATAAAACAAAGGTCAGCGATGTTCACGATAGAATGTAGACCATTGTATTCAGTATCAAACAATATGTCCATTAAGGCTGTATGTTGCTACTCAAGTCTCCTTTGGGTAATATTACTACACAAACAGCTGGTAACTTGGCGCATGTCATCCTGACCCCACAACGTGTGTATGCATTTGTGTATGTATGTTTATGTTTATGATGAAAATTATATTCTCATCAATTTTCAATTGAATAAGTG
>BOPN01006765.1:0-2500 GCA_017312705.2 Penaeus japonicus
TATATATATATATATATATATACATATATATGTATATATATATATATATATATATACATATATAGATAGATAGATAGATAGATATGTATATATACACATACACATACATGTGTCTGTGTGTGTATGCATGTATATAATGCGTATGTTAAATGTTAAAAAGCTTGAAAAATAGAATCATACTATATGCATGTCAAGTATGAAGCTCATTTATGTAAACAAAATCATAACACGGAAAATTTATGAGGCATCTAAGAAAATGTCTTAAGAAGCCGATAAGAAAGGCAATTTCCGAAAATTAAAATGATATGACAAAATTGCTCTTCTTTGCCGTAAGGAAATATTTTGGATGGAATTTCTTAGCTATCTGTTTTTAGTTTAATTTCTTGCAACGATCACATAACATTTCTTCTTTTTCTTTCTGTCCTATCATTCACTTTTGTCTTGCAATTTTACTTCACTCTCTCCTATTATACCATTCTCTGATCTTTAAATTGTCCCTCTCTCTTTTTATCTATGTATATAGATATCTATCATTCTTTCTCACTCCCATCTCTTTTTTCTATCATTTTCTTTATCCCTTTTTCTCCTTCTCCCTCTCCCTTTTCTTCACTTTCATTTTCCTATTTCGTCATTCCCTCTTTCTCCCACTCTTCCTCTCTCCCTTACTCCTTGCACAGGCACGCACTCACTTGCGCAACTAAGGAGACACAAGCGGAAATAACCTGGAATTACTACGACTATTATACAGAATGAATTGAGAAAAATAATAAAAGCAAAAACTAATAAACGTAAAGCATTTGCAAAGACAGATAAGTAAATATATAGCACAGAATAGTGTTATTTGTTTTACAAAAGTAGCTCTTAGTAACAAATCAGGCAGAAGTCTGACATTCGAAAAATTAATTTTCTGAATAAAACAAACAGATTTCTTACAGCGGACACGCGACTTTTTTCTTATTAATTTCTGTGTGTTTTTGTATGAAAATATGTATTGAAATGCCTTACCATAACTTAAAAAAACTTTTTAATATATTTGGTCTTTTGGTGGTAGGGTAAAATCTGTTTGGTATGGTACGCAACATTAATATTTTAGTCGGGGTCTTATCAAAAGATTCTGGTCTCATGGTCAAAGGAGGTTATATTACTGGGCCAGAAAAAAAAAAAAACTCTAGGGAAGGCAAAACTTTTATATCTAAACACACATGCCTGCATACACACACACACAGACACACACACACACACACAGACACACTCACATACAAAAACATACACTTATTACTGTCATTGCTCTCAGCAGAACTTGGAATGAGACTCTGCGTAATTAAAAGTCTCAAGTTCCATTTTCTTAATACAGTATAGATTGACATAAATACTTGAAAGACACAAAGAAATGAACAATCAAACAAAGACATACTCCTACAATATAAATTGAAAGGGAAAAAAGTAAAACTGCATAAGGAGGAAAAGAAATCATACCCTCAAAAGTTTGATACAAAATTAGATAAAGGGAAAGAGAAAACGAAACAAGACGGAGTGGGAAAAGAAAGAAGAAAATGAATAGGAAGAAGAAAAGTAAAAAGAAGATAAAAAAAAAAAAAAAATATGAGTCCGGAGTCAGGGACGCTTTAATCTGCATATCTGAACCGCAAGACAGCGTAGAATTACCCATTGTATATGGACCATTACACGTACGCGAGAGTCACTAGACAAGCTCTTTAAAGAAAACAATAAGAACAAAATGAATGGGTCCACTTTATTAAGACAATATTGCTACAACGGTTATGTACGGTAAATACGTGTGCACTTTACATATTCAAAGTGTAGACTTGGTAAGATGTATGTACGTATATATGCGTATGGAATACATTATGTGCGTGCGTCTGATTAAATGTGTTTATGCATGGGTTTATATTTGGAATGTATGTTTGTCAAAATGTACGCATGTATATGCGTATAGACTATATACATGTGTGTGTGTGTTTGTGCATTTGTTGTGCCTGCGTATGGACATTAACTCCTACGACAGACACGCGTGCTGTATTTCGCCGACAGCTACAAAGACTCGTGCTAAAGTTTAATCGTAACCGGAACAGTCTGAGTTTAACAGCGCAAGTCCACGTAGAACAAGACTCAAGGCATGGAGGCGCGGTATAAAAATGATATCTTGCGTCTTACCAAGCCTCGCATTTCATTATCATAGATGTCGTCTCCATGTTTTTAGACCGACCATTTATATAGGGGAAAAAAGGTTGTAGAGTAGGAGCTGCTGTAAAAAAAAAAAAAAATCTTTCCTCATAAGTTCCAAAGCGTGTGTAGCATAAATTAGCCACATTTAGTCCTTTCCTTAAAGAGATTGACGGCACAATCTCATTTGCTCCTTAACGGTAGATTTCATACATTAATGAATTTCACGATCAAATTGACGTACCCACGTGTCAATTAATCTAATTCTAGTTATTCTATAAATCTATCTATATCAATCTATACACAATATCTCATA
>BOPN01006765.1:35000-37500 GCA_017312705.2 Penaeus japonicus
CAGGAACATGTCAAACCCTCGCACAACGTATTGAAACACCCGAAGCAGCGAGAGCGCAAACGGGTATCGGCAAGGCAGTTCATCCCTCCAAATTCCGCTTATGCATTATGCCATATCGTGCTATACATCGGGATGCTGTCGCGACCCCCATCCTCCCCCCTCCCCCCTCCCCCCTCCCCGTGTCCCCATCCACTCCGACCCCAAACCATCCCTTACCCTCTCCCTTTCTATAAGTCCTCCCTCCCTTTCCTCAGGCATTCCATCCCCCATCCCACTTCCCCCCCCCCCCCCCCCCCCTCATCACAACACAGGATACAGAGCCGCCGACAGCGCTGTTCTGCACCACGACGACACCACAAAATGCTGATGACACCCGCTGTGCTGTGATGTTGGCCGCAGCTGTGCACAGGCGACAAGGACCTCTACGCCGGGGGATGGAAGGCCGCTCTTGTTAGTCGTTTCATTCTCTCTCTTACGTAAAGGAGGATGAGAGATAGATGAATAGATAAGGAGAGAGAGAGAGAGAGAGAGAGAGAGAGAGAGAGAGAGAGAGAGAGAGAGAGAGAGAGAGAGAGAGAGAGAGAGATTGAGAGAGATGGAGTTGCCGACTATGCTGGAGCTGCCGGATGATTGCAACAGCAGATGTACAATGGACTAGATTGAATGACTGCAACAGGTGTGGCTCAAATGGGATGACCGGGACATAGTATTACTGTACATTCTTTTAAAACCGCGTGTTTGATCCATTGTCATTCTTTTTTTCATATTATCTTTCTATTGTTACCATCATCATTAAATGATTTTGTATAACGCGTGTGTAATTTAGCTGGCATTGTGAAATACCAATTTCTACCAGCATTATATCACTACAATACTGATCATAACATCCATCATTACCGTCAATTACTGTGACCCTTTGCTCTGAGGCGGAAAACGTTATCTGGTCAGGGTTGCTTAGTCGGTGTCTGTCGTACTGAACTAAGTTTTCTTCCTTCGCTATGAGGATCTGGATTTAGGCTTGTTGTTTGTGTGATTATTTTTTTTTACTGTGTGTTTGTTTGATTGTGTAATCTGGGTGATTTTGGGTTTGTGTGAGTGTTTGTTTTGTTCTTTATTTGTGTGTTATGTAATGGTGGGTCCGTGTGTGTTTTGTTTGTGTAATGGTTGGTCTGTGTGAGTATTTGTGTTTTTTTGTGATTTTATGTTTGTGTTTGTGCGTCCCTGTAATTGTGTCCCTCTGCGAATGTGCAGTGGTGTGTATATGTGACTGTGTATCAGTGTGCTTGCGTCTGTATGTCTGTGTGTCTGTGTGCTAGTGTTCTTGGGTGTAAGTTTGTTTATGTGATTTCGTTTTTTTCGACTGAGTATCTCTATGAATGTGTGTTTGTGGATCTTTATGATTGTGTTTCTCTGTAGCTGTGTTTGTGTATCTGTGCTTCTGTGTGTGTCTATGTGACTGTGTGTGTCTGTATGTGTGTACCTGTGTGAATGTTTTTTTATGTTTGGTTGTGTCTATGTGGCTTGTGTATATTAGTGTGATTGTGTGTCTGTGTCTTTGTGAATGTGTGTTTGTGTGTTCAAGCGATTGTTTTTCTTGCTCCCTCCATCTCTCTCTCTCTCTCTCTCTCTTTCACCATCCCTCCTTCCCTCAATCTCCCTCCCTCTCTATTTCTTTTGTCATCGAGGTTATATCTCCACCAGCAACAAAACGGCAGCTGTGTTTGTCGGTCCCTCTACCTCCATTACTCACGTGGTAACCCCTCGCAGCTGGTATGCCGGGACGAGGAGGAGGAAAGAGGAAAGCCCGAGAGGGAGGAAGTGGCTGAACGAAGTAGAAAATTACAAGCATACGCGCAAATTACACACACGCGAACACACACATACAGAAAGAGAGAGAGAAAGAGAGAGAGAGAGAGAGAGAGAGAGAAAGTGAGATAAGAGAGAGAGAGAGAGAGAGAGAGAGAGAGAGAGAGAGAGAGAGCGTCGGCGACTGACGTGCCAATCACCGGGGACTACAGGCACGTGGCACTATACCCTCCTCCCCATTCTTCAGACAGACAAAGGCATGTGTCCATTCCTCACTTGTCTTCACTCTTTCACTTTTTCCTCCTTCACATTTCCCTCACTTTCCTTGCATCTCTCGGGTCTCTCCCTCTCCTCCCATTTTACAGCCTCTCCCTCTCCTCGCATTTTCCATTCTCCCTCTCTCCACTTTTTTACTCCTCCTTCCCTCTCTCATTATCTCCCTTTCAATCACCCCCCCCCCCGCTCCCTCACTTACCCTCCCTTCCTACTCCCCCCGCCCCCCCCTTTACCAGATCAAACACCCAAGCGATATTAAATGTAAACGTCGGAAGGATCCCTGATCTCTCATCCGCGATTCCTCTTCCAGTGACACCATTGTGATTCTGTGAGTGAGAGTCAACTTATGTCAGTTATCCCTCTTCCCCTCTTCCCCTACCTCCAGTTGCGCCTTCGCCTCTCCTTTGCCTCGTCCTTC
>BOPN01006765.1:60000-70890 GCA_017312705.2 Penaeus japonicus
TGTATCCTATTTATCCTATTTTGCACAACATACTCATGCCTAACTAAGGAACATATTATAATACACCCATACAATAATTTTCCTGAGACAGTAATTGAAAAATAAAATTAGAAAAGATTACGGAATGCCACCATTTTTTCCTCAGAAATCCTCACCGTAGCAATAATTGCAACCGAGCGGCACTGCAAGCATTACGAAACTCAAAATCATATCCAAGATGATCAATTTTAGGGCTCATGAATTCCCTCTATCAACTCTTTTTCCTTCTTTTCTTGTCAATACGCCATCAAAACCCAAGGCCTTTCCTGACTTCTTACTCTTGACGACAAATGTAATATCCATTTTGAGATTATCATCCACAAGTTTTATTTATTGGACTATGGCAACTGGACGACCCAACTTGAAAAAAAAGTTTTATATTCGAGTTCAGTATCTTATGTCTTTGTTTTGTATTGCTTCGTTCTATCTGTTCATCCTGTTCTTTTGGAAGGAGTCCTGTAGTGTGGCTTGTATCACCTTAGGCGCTCCTTATCCTCTCTACATCCTCTCTCTCTCTTTTTCTCTCCCTCTCTCTGTCTTTCTTTCTCTTTATTTTTTTTTCTCTCTCTTTTCTCTCTCTTTCTTTCACTCTCTCTCCCTCTCTCTCTCTCTTTCTCTCCCTGTCTATTTTTCTGTCTCTCTCTTTCTTTCTCTCTCTCCTCTCTCTCTCTCTTTCTCTCCCTTTCTATTTTCCTGTCTCTCTCTTTCTCTCTCTCTCTCCCGCACTGTGAAATCGCCGCCAGAACAACTTACAGTTTAATTATCCGGCAGTCCTTTGTCCTTCTTGCGGTTCCGACAGCGTTTTAATGCTAATTTTCCCAAAGGAGTTTTTTTCTTCTACTCTCGTCGTTTTGCTTTATAAGGTTCCTGCAGTCAATCTATTTTTGTGTTCTTATTTTCTCATATCTATTTCTAGTAAAACAAATGTATTATCAATTCTATGTACTTTCTAAGTTCAATTTGGTTTATACTTAACTTAATTTCTTTTTCCATGCGTTATTTCACCTGTTTATGATAACATTTTAAAAGGTTGGGAAATTTTATGTTCAATTAATCTTCATTGGTTCCCTTTTTTATCAAAGTCAAACTCGTTTCCTTTCTATCGCGCGTCGTTCCGTAGAGAAAGTCGTGAATTTTAAGCCATTATTCATTTAGTTCCCGCTTGATGCGTCTAATGGCATAGTAAATTTCCCTTTAGAAAGAACTGTGTCATTTTCCTGCGGTTTTATATATCTATTGACCACAGGGTTTACTGGCACTTTCAGGGTGATAAGTTCACCCTTCTCTTCGTCTCCTTTCCCCTACTTCCCTCTTTCTCTAGTCTTTCTTCCTCTTTCTCCATTCGTATATTTATCATTTTTTATATTCCAATTTTCTTCCCAGTTAAGAATTTTTTTTGTCTTACCTACTACATCTGCAATTTCCTTTTTCGCGTTACTTATTTTTTTCCCTATTTTTCATCTCCGTCTTTTTACCTTCCATCGTCCTCTTTTCTTTTTCTTCTGCTTCCCCCAAAGATGCGTATCTCCGGAATTTGATTCAGAGAGAGAGAAAACAATTTTCCCGTCTAGGTCTTGACGTATTTAACCGACGCATGACACTGATACGACACGGATCTGGGGACTATCAAGATCTCTGTGGCCTTTTATAATGTCGTAAAACCCAATAAGATGTTTGTGGATGGGAATTATCTCTTTTTCCGACCGTCATATCCCCCCTCTTCCCTGAAAATACCATCTCCCTTCCCTGTCTTATCCCCTATTTGTGTTTTATTTCTTTGTCTATCTGTATATTTGTCTGTCTGTCTGTTTGTCGGTCTGTCTGTCTGTTTGTCTGTCTGTCTGTCTGTTAGTCTGTCTCTCCCTCCCTCCCTACCTCTCCCTCTCCCTATTCCTCTCCTTTCCCAATCCCTTTCTCTTTCCCTCTCCCTCTCCCTCTCGCCCCCTCTCTCCCTCCCTCTATCAGAACTACACAACAAGCAGTAAACGTCCAAACCAGACGAGCCTTACGACCCGACAACCCAATTTCTCACTTTCTCTCTCAGTCCCAAGCAAACACGAGCGACGGGGAATGGTGACTGATCTTATTGGTTCCGAATTTTTGGACGCTCGCAGTCTACCAGTCTCCAGATCAGCTGAGAAATATTTGTAAGTTGATATTACGCTTGTTGTGTTTCGGGTTTCAGGTGGTGGTCCAGGTGGTGCGCCTTCCGGGACGTTTTGTAAAGGGGGTGTTTGTGCGTGTGCTTTTGTATATATTTTGTTTGATTCCCTATTTGTATGTGTGTGATTATGTTCTGTTTTATTCCATATTTGTTTAGTACGGAACGAAAAAAGAAAGAAAGAAAAAAAAAAGAAATAGAGCAAAAGTAAAACAAAAAAAGAATAAGAATAAAACAAGTAGAAGGGAAACATGACCTCGCTCTTTCACTCCACTGAAGGGATAATAAACCATGCGATGAGACATCCATGCCAGAGAAAATGCAATTTAAACCCAATAAAAGGGAGAGTAAACGTTGAAAGTCATGGCTCGTGCCGTAACAATGACTCCAATGTTGTGGTTTATGAAAGCGTAAACGGAAGACACGTGGAAGGTTTTACAAGAGATTATTAATTCATTTGATGCTTTGACTGACACGTAACAGGCAGCGGGGATGGCTTTTTGGCCGATGAAGGAGCCAAGATGAATCCTGCTCGAGATTGTGAAGAAATGGCGGATTGGCGAATCAACTTGTTCCTTTGTTTTCTTGATTTCGTGTTCTTTTTCTCTCTCTCTTTCTATTTTCCCTTTTTTTCTTTGTCTTTCCTTGTTTTTATTAATTGAGTTATCTTTCTTTATTCTTTTTTTAATTTTCCTCCATCTTACTTCCTTTTATCATTTTTTCTTTCTTGTCTTTCTTTATTCGTGGCTCTATTTCCTTTATTTCTTTGATTTGTTCCTTTCATTTATTTCTTTGTTATTTTTTCCTTTGTTCCTTTTCCCTTTTTCTCTTTCTTTTTTTTTCCTTTTTTTCTCTTTTCTTTTTATCCCCTTTCATTCATTCTGTTCATTGTTTTTTTCACCTCTGTTACCATTTAAGAAAGAGAGTATATAGGAAGAGGAAAAGGAGTAGATATTGATAGATAGATAGAGAGAGATGGATAGATAGGTAGGTGAATGAATGAATAGAAAGATAGACATATAAATACATAGACAGAAGGGCAAATATAGATAGATAGTAAGAGATAGATAGATGGATAGATAAATATATATATATATATATATATATATATATATATAGATATATATATATAAGAGAGAGAGAGAGAGAGAAAAGGATTGAAAGGCGGAGAGCTAGAAAGAATGAGAGAAAAAGAGAGAAGGAAGGGGCGACGTAGTGAGAAAGTGAGAGTGAGTGAACAAAGAGAGAGAGATAGAGAGATCCATACAAACTGCATGGATTCTGGACCAGCGAAAAACAATAAAACGTCTTTTTGTAATTTATATGCTGTACGCTCATTCACTGTCCAGTATATTGCGTGTTCATCCGTGTCCATATTTTTGCTAGATTTTTTTACAGGTTACTCTTAGCTCCATCTCTCCCAATCATTCTCTGGCTCTTTTTCTCTCCCTCGCTTTGTCTATCCGTCTCTATACTTCTCTCTCTCTCCTTCTCTCTTGCTCTTTTACTCTCCGATTCTATTTCTTTCTCCTCTCTTGTTTTTTATCTCCCTCTATCTCTTTTACATTTACTCCCCCCCTACTTTCTTTCTGTGTATACTCCTATTTTCTCTCTCTCTCCCTCTCTCTCTTTCACTCTTGCTCTCTTTTCCTTTCCCCTCACCCTCCCTTCCTTCCTCTTACCCGCTCTCGCGTCTACTCTCTCTCGTCCTCTCTCTTTCCCCCTCATCACTCTACAACATGTAGGTCACGAGGAGAAAATGAAATATCCTTTCTGGCCCAGCCTCCTCAACACGTGCGTGAGAGAGCATAGGGATTACGCGCCATCCAGATACCCGTCTCCAAAGAGCAGGATTTTTGTAAAGGCTCAGCCGAAAGCGCTTGGAAGACAACAGAGCTGACTTGTCCATAGAACAAAAACTAGTATAACAAAGTTTAATGTAGTTAATGTGATCACAATGATACTGAAAATAATGATAGTAGTAATTGCAACTACGGCATCAATAACAACAGTAATGATAATGAGGATAATGATAATATCAATAATATGAATAATGGTGATAACAATGATTAAGATTATAATTATATTTCTAGCAATAATGATGATATTGATGATTATTATAATTTCATTGATAATAATGATAAAGACGACAATGATGATATTGATGATAATGATAATTTCATTGATAATAATGACAATGATAATGATGGTAATGATAAAAATGATGATAATGATAGCAGTGGTACTGATGATAATGCTAATGATAATAATAATGATGATAACAATGATGACAATAATGATGATAATGATAATAATAACAATAATAATAATAATAAAGATAATAATAATCATAATGATACATGTAGTAATGATATCAATAATAATAATAACGATAATCATAACAACAACAATGATAACAAAATCAATATTTTGGATAATGATAGCACTAACCAAAACCACAATGGAAATAATATAGAATTAGTGGTGAAATTTACAACAATGATAGTAATGATACCAATAACAGTGATGATGAAAACAACGATAATCATAACAAGTCTAACAGCAACGAAAGCGATAAACACGAAGATGAACTCAAGGCTCAAGGAGCAATGACACCAATCGACACAACCCGCCGACGCAGCAGCCTCCTCCTCTCCCTGACGTCTTATCCACGGCCTATTTCACCTCAAGGTCGCGTCTCCTCCGAGGCTGAAAAACGTAGGGCCTCGCACACCATCCGTCACGGCAGACACACGCAGGGTTATAACGTTTCCTCTTCTGACTTTGATAAACGTACATATCCGATGTTGTGGTAAAATGTTCCTTGCGTGAATATTAAGTGACTGTTTCCTCATTAGATGTACTTCTTTTTTCTCTCCTGAATTCTTGTACTGTGTGAAGCATTGGTAATTCTTATGGTCTGATGTACTGAGTGTACACACGTACACACTCACTCACACACACATGTATGTGTGTTTTCATGCGTGGTTATGGAAAGATTGAACAAATGCATGATTAAATTCACGCAGTGATAGATAAAAGCTAGATTTCCATGATACTCAGATGGGGGGACAATTGGTATCATTGACAACTGAATATACAAATTAAGTAGAAAAGGAAATGTAAAGAATAACTTCTTCATAAAAGACATGCATGTATAATTAAATCGATTGTTCTATTATTTGTTAGACTTGAAGGTGATCCCGTAAACTAACTAGTAAGCAAATTGGTTGATAGACCCACGGGAAATCAAACTAAGGACATAATATATTGAATACTATCATATTATCCTCTTCATTGTCTTTGCAATCAATCCCTTTCATACAAATGCTGAAAATTGTAAAGACCAAAATTATTATTATTTTTTTTTAAAGATTTAAATTCAAGCAAGCGTCCGCACTCTTCTGCTCACTCACTATGTTTACTCCTGTCTGTTGGTCTGTCTGATTCTTTTTCTTCCTCTCTCTCCCTGTCTCTTATTGACGCACCCCCTCTTCCTTTCCCTTTGCTCTCTCTCTCTCTCTCTCTCTATCTATCTATCTATCTCTCTCAGGCCCCTCCACTTTCTCTCTCGCGTACCACCTCACACCATCTCTCTCACTCTCGTTCTCTCCCTTTGCTTCCTTGAGTATCGGTCTTTAGTGATCCCGTAGAAAAAATGCCCAAGACGATTATAGCCTTCACTTAACTTCTAAAGGCTGCAGCCTCTTTTTTGCCAATTGTTCCAACCGCTTAGGATCGGCGAACTGCACTTTTGTAACTGATAATGGAGTTAAGATAATTTTTTTTGTTTGTGCTTGATACCTGCCAGAAAACACAACAGGAAAAAGGAAAAGAAAAGAAAAGAGAAAAAGGCGATCTCCAACATCCACCTCAAACTGAATTAGTGATGTCGACGCTGCGAGCATGAGGGTTTGGGTTGTTACCTTTAGTCCTATGGGTTTTATCTCACAACTCAGGGACAGTGCCTGTCTGTCTGTCTGTCTGTACGTCTCACTATGTCTTTTTGTCGTCTGTATATCTGGTGGTGTCTTTCTGTCTACATGTATACCTGTGTTGTGTATTTCTGTCTATCTGTCTGGTTGTATTTCATTTCATCTGCATGTATTTTTCTTGCTTCCTGTCATTTACCAATCTGACTGTGCATTTATTTGTTTGTTAGTACGTTTTTTTCTGTATGACTGTATGTTTGAATTCCCTTTATATATGTATTTAGACTGTCACATATTTTCTTCATGTTAAGTCCAAATTTTTAAATTATGATTCAGACTCACAACCTCACGCAATAAGACAAATCATCTAGGAAGACAAAAAGTTTGAAATTATTTGACCACGAGTTTTATTATTCGTGTGCCCCCCAAAATAGATAAATAAAATAATGCAAATTTGATTCCACTTGGCTTTCCAATATACATTTGGAAATAAAGACTGCTGAAAATAAGCCAATAGCAGCACTTTAGCAATGAACACATCCATTCAGCATTAGCTCAACATCCGCCCTTAATGGTATTACATGTATCTACATCTAATAGTACAGGTATGTGCTCTTTCTGTTTATATGTGTGTGTGTGTTTCTACGTACATACACACCATATGAGGGATATACAAATGCAAATATCACCAATCTGCCTTCAGGAAAAGGAAAGAAGAAAATAATAACTCGTCAGTAATGTGATAAACCCAAATCAGATTTGTTTAATTGTATTTAGACTCAAAAGTGATTAAGATTCACACAAAAGAAAAATCCCATGTGGAGAGCGTGATCGAATTCTCTGAATTTCACATGTAAATTCGGTCGGATGTGTAGCCAGACATGTCGATAAACAGATAAGCTTTCGGGGATAAAATAATTTTCCCTGAAAAAAGTTGCACCATCCGAAGGCAGAACGATGCAACGTTGTGCTCGCGTCTAAAAGATAATCTGTATGAAAATATATGTATATAAGTATATATATATATATATATATATATATATATATATATATATATGTATATATGTATGTATGTTTATGTATATATATATATATGGAAGTAGATAGATATATAGAAAAATATAGATATATAGTTATATTTGATATATATATATGTATATATAAATATATATATATATATATATATATATATATATATATTATACACACACACACACACACATATATATATATATATATATATATATATATATATATATATATATATATATATATATATATATATATATATGCATATATACATACATATATATATATATATATATATATATATATATATATATACATATATACATATATATATATGTGACATTCTCAAAGTTCCAAAACCCCGAAGCTGTGTCCATCGCTGTGCCAAAGCCTCGTCTCGCCAGTCTGAGGGAAGCCACAGGGAAGGCTTCGTGCCAAGAGAGCGCCGGCGAGGGTGGTCAGCCTCTCCTTCAAGGTCAGAATGGTCATTGGCAGTAACCTTGTTGCCTTTGAATGACCTGCAACATGACGAGAGCTGGAAGTTAGTTGGGTATTTTGGCCCAACTACTTTCTGTTTTTATTCTTATTTTTCTTCTTCTTCGTCTTATTATTGCTGCATCATTAAGAAAGCTATCAGTGTTTTCATTATTAATGATATTGCCAGCTATATCACCATTATTTATTGGTACTATTACATATAATTGTTATAATTATCATTATTATCAATATGATTTTATTATCATTGTTACAATCGTCATTATCATCATTATCAGTACAACTATCTTTATTATTATTATTATTGTTATTGTTATTATTATCTTATTTATCATTATCATTATCATTATTATCATTATTATTAATATCATTATTATTATTATTATCTTTATCATTATCATCATTATATTATTTTCATTATTATTACTATTGTTATTATTATTATTATCATTATTATTATTATCATTATTATTATTATTATCATTATTATTATCATTATTATTATTATTATTATTATTATCATCATCATTATTATTATTATCATTATTAGTATCCTTATCATAATCATCATAATTGTTATTAACATTATTAATATCATTATCATTATGATCATTATTATCGCTATAATCATGATATATATATATATATATATATATATATATATATATATATATATATATATATATATATATATATATATATATATATATATATATATATATATATACATATAGATAGATACACGTATAAGTACACAGTATACGTATGATATATATAGATTGCTCACAGACACAACACAAAAACCCTCAAACGTTGCTAACTGTAACAGAACTCCACAACAATAAAGACTTTAATTACTCAATAAAAGGAGAAAAAGAATAAAGAATATATATGTATCAGAGAAAAGTTTTTTTAGCCATCCTCAAAAGACCTGCATACATCACACTAACATTTTACACTCGCACGAAACTGCACTTCATAAGTCGCGAGAAACTCTCCATTCTGTATGTTTTATGCATTTTTCTTCATAGAGACACACACATACTGAGTCGGAGAGATTGCTGGCCTCTAACTCTCCCACATTTTCTTCTTTTCTCAAGATAACTAAACTGGCTTTAGCAATAATACGTTCATCGAATGTAGATGAATGTATATATACACACACATACGTACATATATATATGTGTGTGCGTGCGAGTATCTGTGTGCGTGCATCTCTGCGTGGCATGTTCACATTCTCGAAGTCCCAAAACCCCGAAGCTGTGTCCATCGCTGTGCCAAAGCCTCGTCTCGCCAGTCTGAGGGAAGCCACAGGGAAGGCTTCGTGCCAAGAGAGCGCCGGCGAGGGTGGTCAGCCTCTCCTTCAAGGTCAGAATGGTCATTGGCAGTAACCTTGCTGCTTCTGAATGACCTGCAACATGACGAGAGCTGGAAGTTAGTTGGGTATTTTGGCCTAACTACTTTCTGTTTTTATTCTTACTTTTCTTCTTCTTCGTCTTCTTATTGTTGTAATGATTGCTGCTGCATCATTAAGAAAGCTATCAGTGTTTTCATCATTAATGATATTGCCAGCTATATCACCATTATTTATTGGTACTATCATATATTATTGTAATAATTATCCTTACTATCAATATGATTTTTTTATAATTGTTGCAATCGTCATTACCATCATTATCATTACAATTATCTTTATTATTATCATTATTGTTATTGTTATTATTTTCTTAATTATCGTTATCATTATCATTATTATCATTATTATCATTATCATCATTATTATCGTTATCATCATTATCATTATCATTATCATCATTATTATTATTATCATTATTATTATTATTATTATTATTATCATTATTATCATTATTATCAATATCATTATTATTATCATTATCATTATCATTATAATTATCATTATCATTATTATTGTCATTATTATTAATATTATTATTCTCATTATTATCATTATCATTATTAGTATCCTTATTATAATCATCATAATTGTTATTATCATTATTAATATCATCATCATTATCATCATTGTTATCGTTATAATCATGAGATATATATATATATGTATATATGTATATATATGTATATATATATATATATATATATATATATATGTATCATCAGTATGATTATCAATATTATTCTTATCATCATTATCATCATTATCATTACCGTTATTTTTTATCATTGATTTCATCATTATCATTATTATTATCATCATGATTATTAACATTATCATCATCATATTATCAGGACAATTATCATCATTATTTCATTATTGTTATTATTTCAATCATAATGATAGTAACAAAAATGATAATGATAATAATGACTATCACACACACACACACACACACACACACACACATATATATACATATATATATATATCTCATGATTATAACGATAACAATGATGATAATGATGATGATATTTGTTAGAATTTTTATCATGATTATCATTATCATCATATGTATATCTATCTTTATTCTTATCATTATTATTGTTGTCATTATTATCATCATCATTATTGTTATTTTTATTATTAATATTATTGCTCCCATAATCATTATTACTATTATCATTATTATTATTGTTATTATTATTATTACTATTATCATTATTATTATTATCATTATTATTATTATTATTATTATTGTTATTACTATTATTATTATCATCATCATTATTGTTGTTGTCATTATTATCATTATTGTGATTATTATCATTATTATTATTATTACTATCATCATTATTGTTTTTATTATCATTATTATTATTATTATCATTTTTATTATTATTATTATTTTTATTATTATCATCCTTATTATTATTAGTATTATTACTATTATCATCGTTATTAATTCTCATTACCATCATTATCATTATCATCATCATTATCATAATAACAATCATCATCATTATCATTATTGTCATTGTTATTATTATCATTATCATTGACCGTTTGTTAAAAAAACCCTAGCTATTTATTTGCTTAAATACATATAAATCTCTCTCTCTCTCTAAATAGATTAACAAATGATTTGGCCAGTGACCGCAGCCTAAGGCATCCGAATAACGTCAGAGAGATCAAATCGCCTTCTGCATGCATGGATGACCCCGGTGATGTCTGTTTAATTATTGATAAGGTCATGCACCTGCGCTTGCAACCATGATTTATATACACATTATTATGTGTGTATATATATACGCACACAT
>BOPN01006766.1:0-2500 GCA_017312705.2 Penaeus japonicus
TATATATATATGCATATGTTTATATAATCCGTACTTCCTCTCCATCTCTCTATCTCTCTCTTTCTATTCCTTCTGTCTATCATGCTATCTGTTGTTATTCCTGTGTGCCATTGAATTGGATAATGTCCTTTTTATGACTATAACTATTCTATATCATTTTATGTTATTCTTATGCTTATGGATACTTTATGTACCCAGTCCTTTGCTTCATACTAAGTACTCACAGTTTTACATACTGTACTATATCTGGCACCGATATTTTGTCAATTGCATATACATCATATGTATAATATATATGTGAACTATATGAAAAAATATATAATGATCCGATGATACATCTACATTAGATGTAATATATATATTACATATGATTTCACTTGGTTCTTTCACAAAGTGTGTTTGCAACACAGCGCTAAGAGTTACCACGAATTATTCCAGGGTTAAGAAAAGACCGTCGTATACATTCCAGTCTGTCAGTGCTAAGTAAGGATTGGAATTAGTGTGAAACTGACTGTTTTGGGAGAAAATGTCCTCACCGAAGAAACCCAATCGAAGAATGCCATTCACTGGAAGTCTACTAATACTACCCCGCAGGCGAGCACATTCATATAGTTAATGACCTCCGTATTAATGTTGCACTTTCTCTCTTTCGCTCTCGCTTCCTATCCGAGCTTTCTTTGTCCGTTTGTCTGTGAGTCTGTCATTATGTCTGTATGTATGCCTGTCGGCCCGTCTATCTTCTCTCTCTCTCTCTCTCTCTCTCTCTCTCTCTCTCTCTCTCTCTCTCTCTCTCTCTCTGTCACTCTGTTTCTCACTTGGCCTTTGTCTTTGTTTTTCTTTAAACTTGTCTTTTTCTCGCTCTTTCTCTTGAGTCACGTTTGACAATAAGGGATTATGGGGTAGATAGCTAGTTTTTAATATTATTGTTTCTATTATCATTATTATTATTGTTTCATTATCTGTATTATTTTTATTGTTTCATTATCTGTATTATTTTTATTGTTATTTTAATACCTTTTTATGATATTATTATTATTATTATTATTATTATTATTATTATATATAATGTTATTATGAAAATGACGATAATCATGAATATGAGTAGTTATGTTGTTGTTATTATTATTGTTGTTGTTGTTATTAGTTATAATGATGATAATAATTATAACTTCATTTATTTAAGATTCGTTATTATTCATTGTTGTTATTGTTGTTGTTATCATTATCATTAATATAGAATAAAAACGAATAAATGTGATCAAATAATTTTTAGAATAAAGAAGTTATTGACGTGTTTCGTATTATTCCATCTTCAGAAATATCTTTACTCGAAACTCTTGTGTTGTGAAAATTATTCAGTCTCATTTATTCTTCTTCTACATTGTTATTAGTTATTATTATTATTATTATCATCACTATCATTATCATTGTTATTATAATCATCAATGTTTCTTTATTATTGTTATTGTTACTGTTAATATTGTTGTTTTAATGATACTATATTTCAGTTATTATTATTGATTTCCTTATTTATGATTATTATTTTTTATGATAATTATTAATACTGTCATCAGCGATAATGACAATATTGATGGTAATAGTAATTATGATGATAATAATTAGAATAATTAGAATGATATTGGTATTGATAAGAGGAATAATAATAGTAATATCAATAGTAGTAGAAGTAGAGACAGCATTTATGATTTTGTCCCTATTATTAATGTTATTATTCTTAGTCTTATTCTTAGTCTTATTGTTGCTATTATTATTATTGTTATTACTATTAATAGTGATTTTTTTTTCTGCTACTACTACTACTACTCCTACTAGTACTATTTGCAGTTTGTTTTTATTGTTGATATATATATGTGTGTGTGTATATATATGAAACCTTCCCTCTCCGCCAGATCTAATAACATCACTGATCACACTACATATGTTGGTAATACACATCCATCAATATATCAAAAAGGTCAAGGCGATTCCTTGCAACTTTCCCTCTCTCTTTATCTCTCTCTTTCTCTCTCTCTCTCTCTTCTCTTCTCTTTCCCTCCCTCTTTATGTCTCTCCCCCTCGCTATCTATCTATCCCTCTGCTGATCTTCCCTTCTGGCTCTCTACATATATGATCGTGTTTGTACTTCTATGTTTGTTTATGACTGTATTCTTAATCATACAGAGTCAATGCATATGTTTTGGAAAAGCTGTTGGTTTACATATTCACAATACGACTACTAACGACACTGAATCCTAATGATTTAAACTGCATTCAGCATTCGTTTAATCTACAGCATAATGTGAATTACGAAATGTTATTTCAACAACATTCTGCTATCAATTTATATGATGCCTGTTGGAAAACGTCATGTTTAGCGGAAAGAAATTTGAATTTTACTGTGTAATTGGAATGTAAACCATGTGCAAATTCCACCTTGAAAATATAGATATAAATCCATATATATTTTTACAAACACATACTCACACTCACACGCGCGTAT
>BOPN01006767.1:25000-30000 GCA_017312705.2 Penaeus japonicus
AATACCAGTTCAGATTTAATGAACCTGAAATGTGCCAGCTGCTGCAAAATTGCAAGCTGCAAAACGAATAATGATGGTGATGAGGACATGTATCTGCTAATATCACCGTGTATTGCTAGCTCGCACCTGTTAGATCACATTGTAAAGCAGATAACAACTGCAGCTAATTTATGGAATTCGGAATGCTTTGTGCAACATGTAGCAACGTGCTTTTGGTGTCAGGTGCAATACGCTCTGCTTGCGTCTTTCGAATGTCGTTTGAATATTAGGAAATTATTCAAATATAGATCAAGCGATGGCGTTGCACTGACTTAGCATCATGTTTTTGATATTGCATCATCATATTACGTAGGGGAAGAAATCCGTTGCTTGCAATATTGAAGATTGCTTCATGACGTGATCCTCTTTAGATTCTTTACTCCTCTGTAGTGAGATCTATATTCTTATGTGTGTTCAGATTCTTCAAATTCTTATTCCTATTCTTACGGAGGAATTCTTTCGTTTGAGTCTAATATATAATAGTATTTTGAAATTGATGTGCGTTTCATTTCGTTAAATAGATAGATTTGAATAAATAAATAAATGAATAAATAAATAAATGAATAAATAGATTTGAAATAGGTGTGTCACTTCATTTCGTTAAATAGATAGATTTGAATAAATAGATAAATGAATAAATAAAATAAATGAATAAATAGATTTGAAATAGGTGTGCCACTTCATTTCGCTAAATAGATAGGACTTCCAATAGGATAATTCTTCTTCCTATAACTTTTCGACAAAGGCACATTGAGCTAGACCTAATACTTGATTTTTTTATTATAATTACGAGGAAGTATTAGTTTAAGTAATCTTTATATACTAAATTGTACAATTTTTTTTTTTTTAAATTCCGTCTGTTTATACACACGATCATGATATTGTACAATAAAAAAGTTATATCACTACAAAGGAAAATACGATCAAAGTTGGAAGGGATATGCTAATACGGAGGATTAATAATTGCAATACTGTTAAGTTGGTTGAAATTGAAGCCCACTACCAATAATGTTGGAATAATTTCATATTATCTTATCTTATATTATATCATCTTATAATATCTTCATGGAAAAATACCATATTTTAGAAATTTCCGGATGGCTTAAGAATCATTCATTCTCTCGGGGTCGTTGTCTGCAGACATAAACTATCCAGAGGCAACACTGATTACTTGCAATAGAGTCTGAAAAACAGTTAGAACAAGTTGTTTAAGGCAGAGTAGTGTTCTCGACGAAATAGGAGAGTTTTAGCAAACTTAGTCAAAGTTAAATGTTAGGCTTTTGGCGATATGGATTTCTGTTTTATATTTGTATATATATGTATATATATATATATATATATATATATATATATATATATATATATTTATGTATATATATATATATGTATATGTATATATGTATATATATATATATATATATATATATATGTACATATATATATGTACATATATATATGTACACATATATCATATATACCAACTAGACTACACGGGTCGTGTGGTTTAGGTGGTTTAGTAGTGCACTCTCGGGTTATTCCCGAGAGCGTCAGAGGTTCAACTCCGGGTCAGGGAGGTCTGTTATACGCTTATATCAATGCGGCAGTGCATTATTCCAGCTAATATCATATACATACACACACACACACACACACATGTATATATATATATATATATATATATATATATATATATATATATATATATATATATATATATATATATATATACACACAGAAAATTGAAAGCTTGACCACAAATATGCCCACATATATGCGTATATGTTCAACAAACACACATATATATTCATGCGATATGTGCTTACTAAAACACATGTAAGAGTTAAGACAAAATAATGCTAAAAATCGCCTCTCTCTTCCACAGGCAGCACCTCCATTTGGCTCACTGTCACTTTCACGATCGAACGCTACGTTGCAGTTTCTCACCCAATCAAAAGAAAGGTAAGGCAAAAATCTCTATTGTGATTGGCCAGCTAAGCATGTTTTTTTTTTTTTTTTTTTTTTTTTTTTTTTTTTTTTTTGGTGGATGTTGTGTGTCCTCTATGTCTCTCTCTCTCTCTCTCTGTTTCTATTAATATTTGTCTATCTATCTATCTATTTATCTGTCTCTCTCTCTATATATATATCAATATTTGTCTATCTATCTATCTATTTATCTGTCTCTCTCTCTCTATCAATATTTGTCTATCTATCTAATCTGTATCTGTATCTGTCTCAATCCCTGTACTTGCCTTCTATTCTCTCTCTCTCTCTCATTCTAATTCTCTCATTCTGTCATTCTCTCCCTCCCC
Source organism: Penaeus japonicus (assembly GCA_017312705.2). Classification (NCBI taxonomy): domain Eukaryota; kingdom Metazoa; phylum Arthropoda; class Malacostraca; order Decapoda; family Penaeidae; genus Penaeus; species Penaeus japonicus. The sequence goes on from BOPN01006767.1 coordinate 27,349, forward strand.
CTACCCTCTTCTTCCTCTCTCTCTCTCTATCTGTCTCAATCCCTGTACTTGCCTTCTATTCTCTCTCTCTCTCTCATTCTTATTCTCTCATTCTGTAATTCTCTCCCTCCCCCTACCCTCTTCTTCCTCTCTCTCTCTCTCTCTCTCTATCTATCTATCTATCTAGCTCTCTCTCTCTCTCTCTCTCTCTCTCTCTTTCTCTCTCTCTCTCAAGTTCCCGTTGAACAAGATTATACAAAACCCAATTAGAAGTTGTACGACTGGTTTGTATGGTTGATCGGATGGTTGTTCTCGGCAGCTTCCACTCATACCATCTTGGAATTGGATGAGAATTCCACAGCTAATCAAATCTTCGGTAAATTAAGGAACATGTGATGATATTCTGGTTATGTTGGCTCGGTATGGTGACTGGTTGAAGGAAGGGAGACAGAAGGAAGGACACAGAGGGAAAAGGAAGAGAGGGAGAGGGAGAGGGAGAGAGAAGAGAGAGGTAGGGATATAGAAGAGAGAGAGAGAACAGAGATGAGGGAAAGAAAGAAAAGAGGGAGAAACAGAGAGAGAGAGAGACACAGAGAGAGACAGAGAGATACATACATACACACACACAAAGAGAAGCTCCGTCTGGCACACAGAGCCCCAGAACAGACGCATTCCAGCGCCTCTTACAGAGCCCGACTGAAGACTCTTACCGTGTATCATTCCATTGAGACAACAATTTCCCGAGGACGAAATTCACAATATCCGAAACCCTGGTGTTCACCGGGTCGGATATTTATAACTTTGGCAATCACTCAGACCGATGGAAACGCGAAGGATGAAAGGAAATAAAAGGATTTCAGAGAGGTGGATCTTCTTTCGTTTTTTTATAGTTTTTTTTTCTTTTCTTTTTTATCTAGATTTTTTTTTTATCTAGATTTTATGAGATGTTTTTTTTCGGTTGGCTGCTACTGATGGCAATTCTCGAGATTATGATCATGATGTTGATGACGAATTTGATGGTGATAGTGATTGCTTCGCGCCGGTAAAACTTAGACAGTTTGGTTGCACGATAGAAACACACTATGAAAAACGCCTGACTGTAACCAACTCTCATAACTGACTTATGATGATATGATATCCTCCAGCATGAATAGAAATAACAATGCATATATCTGAGGACCTGGTAAGGCTGTTCATTCAGCAAGGTTCCTCTTGGGGACAGCAATAGCCACCAGTTAATCATGATGCTTACGCCAGAAAGACAGTAATAAGAGCTCACTCGATAAAGTAAATAAATGAGCTTGATATGTCGCATTTTTCGAGAGACTACTACCCCGGGAAACCATTATTAAGAAAGGGAATGCTAAGAATCAGGAATGAGATTGGAGCAGATGAGAAGAATGGCACAAAAGTTAGCTGGTCAAGTGCAAGCTATTAGGAGTAATGGATACGGAAACTGGAGAGGTTAGGAGAAAAAAAGGAAGAGATTAAAAAGGACCAAAGGATAAGAGGAGATGAAGATTTATCATTCAGTTATATTTTGACAAAAAAAAAAAAAAAAAAAAAAAAAAAAAAAAAAAAAAAAAAAAAAAAAAAAAAAAAAAAAAAAAAAAAAAAGACGGCATTGTAAAAGGTTTAATTTTCATTACATACAACATACATACATACGCTAGTGGACGAACTGAATAAACTAAAAGCGGTGCAGTCAATAAGTCTAAAGATATTTTGATCAAAGAAAGGTGAAACCAGAACCCACTGAAGTAGATGCAGTTGCGAAGAATCTCAAATTTAAGTCCTTGACCGCAATAAGTAACTTGCTTTAAAACAGCAACTGTTGCAAACAAGCTGTTCAGCGCAAGGGCTTGTATGTGGAAACAAGCAACAAAGAAAGATATTAGTAGATTCCAATACATGAATGAAGGCAACTAGAGTAGGAAAAGGCTTAAGCTACCAAGAGAACGGGGCTAACATTATATTCCTAAATTAGAGTTAGAGAGTCAATAGAGAAAAGCCATACCTTACGCGGTTGAAAATAGAGCGTTCTGGAGTGCTGTGGAGTGGAAGCGTAATGGCTTGGGGAGTAAAGTAGGAAACAATTAACACATATCAATGACAGGATATTGTGATAACCCAGCCAAGTAAGATCAGGCGGATATCTGAAGATCCTATGCTACCTTAATTAAGAAAGATTTTTATTTTGCTTATTCGTAAAGCCTCCGCAACATACAAGCTTTCTTGACTGATTCATAATTCGCTAAACTACCAGCATCACGAATAGGACGCTTGGCAGATTCATTACCAAATAAAGACATTTTTAATGCAGATCACCACTTATATGACTGGCTATGCAGATGTGGATTATTACCATCCGTTGCAGTATCATAAACTCTTCGAGCAACTTCCCTCTCCTAATCTTGCTGGGTACTATTACGAGACCCCCGTTGATATGCTCTCTGCTTCTCATTATGAGCAATCTTGCAATCAGCATCAAACCCTGCCTTATCTCTCACTCGTTGGCATGATCATGGATGGCACTCAACTGTCGATAATCTTTAAAGGACGAACACGTAAACTTGAAACAGGATCCGATAATATTATAGTTTCCCAACATTGCTGATATGATACTAAATATTTTCCCAGTTGATACGAAACTAGAAAAAAAAACCCTGACGG
>BOPN01006767.1:40000-42500 GCA_017312705.2 Penaeus japonicus
TCACTCTCACAAGATATGAGATACAACCTTCATTTATATGTACATAATTCGAACAACGGTATTCTAAATAAAAGTGATTATACCCATTTACATAAAGTGAGAGAAAAATGCGAGTATCAAAAGAAGGTTGAAATAGCCGAGAAAGTGCGAGTGTTAAAGGGAGTGTACTCCCTATTTTTTCTTACGTGGTTCGAATAACCACAAACACCCTTTTACACTTTTGCACGAATTGATTAACCACTTTACTTTTCTTTTCTTTTTTTTTTCTTTTTTACCCTCACAAAATTCTGAAAGAAATTGCTTAATTCTCCTGAACTTGTATCAACGTACTTGTTCTTATTTTCGTCCTTACAGAAATCAAATATTCATCCTTCTTTACCCTCAGAGAATTCTACTTACTGTACTCTCTCTTTTTTTTTTTTTTTACCTTCAAAGAATTCAAGACAATTCAACCTTACTGATCTCTCACAGAAGTCAATTTACATCACCCCATCTTTTCTTCACCTTGGCAGAGTTCAGCAAAGCTCATTAACCTTTCGTTATCCCCAAGATAATCCCACTAGTCGCTCTCACTCTTCTTTTACCCTCACAGATATCAGCAAAGACCATCCACAACTTCTTCACTCTTCCCAGATTTGGACTCACCTCACACCATTTTTTTTTTTTTTTTTTCACCCAAATACAATTCAACTAAGCTCATTTACCCTTCTTCGCCCTCCCAAGATTTCAACCACCATCCCACATACTTTCTCGCGTCCTCACAGAATTCAGCTAAACCCCTTCACCCTTCTTCATTCTACAGGGAATTCCCCTAACCGCCCTCACCATTTTTTCTTTTTCTTTTTTTTTACTCTCTCTCTCTCTCTCTCTCACCCTCACAGCTGGGCCAAGATTCGACTTACCGCCACACGTACTACTGGTTCACAGCTGTCACCTTCATCTTGATGCCGCTGAGTCTCCTTGCGTTCTTCAACTTCTTCCTCATCCAGGCTGTTCGGAAGTAAGTTTTCTTGTTGTTGTTTTTTTTTGTTTTGTTTTTTTAGTCCTTTTTTATTTTTTATTTTATCATTTTTTTTTATTTGTCCTTTAAAGGTGGGTGTATGGTGAGGGGCAAGATGGCGTGTTATGGTGACAGGATATTGCTATGTGAATGTGAGGTCGATATTTCTCATCTTCGGAGGAGGAGATGGTGATGGTTATTGCACGGATATGAGGATATAGTGTGTTTATGTATCGTGTTTTAAAGTTTATTGTGTGGTGGGAGGAAAGAAGATGCAAGATGGTGACTTGACAATAAATCGCAGAACAAAGGGAAAGAGAAAGAAGAAATCCCTCATTGAATAAAAATGATTTAATAAAAGATATATATATAAAAACACCAACTCTCGGGAAAAAAATGAGACGCAATTCTTCAGAGTGGCAAGCTTTTTACGAAATAGAATTAAATTGCGAGTGGGAATGTGGACGATATGAAGACGTCTTTAGTCCAAGCTATCTCGGGTACACAGACCAACCGCTGCTCCTTCCCTAAAAGCCGACATGATCCCATTTTCTGCTGGAAAGATCTTAGGGGTGACTCTCCTAAAAATAAATAATACCGAAGACTTACGTTATGTGCCGTGAAATGGTATAGGACTCGCGCCAGGTGCTTGGTCGGCGGGTAGACTATATTTCAACGGATTAAGGAAATATAACGGTGATATTTTCCACGATGTGACTCCTTGCTATATTCTTTTGGTAGTTACGATTAATGAAAATGGTAATGGTGTTAAGAATAATGAAAATAATTGTGATGCTGATTATGAAAATTATATTGATGATAATGACATTGGTAATGATAATGATGATGATATTTAGGATCATAATGATACTGATAAGGATGATGATGATAAGAGGAAGAAGACAAAGAAGAAGGAGAAGAAGAACAACAACAAGAATAACAAAAATGATGATGAAAATAATGATAATAACAATCATAATAATATCAACAATACAAATAGATAAAGAGAATGATGATAGTAGTAAAAATAGTAATGATAATGATAATGTCAATAATCGCAGTTTAATAGTAATAATGATTATTATCATTATTATTACTATCATCATAACTATTAAAGCATTGATGGTGATAACAACGACAATAATCATGATGATAATATCAATGATTATAAAGTTAATGTTGATGATAATAGTAACGTTAATGCTAATAAAATAATAAAGATAAACATGGTAATGTTACTACGAATAATAACAGCAACAAGAACACATACATATACATACAGCTGTAAATAAGAAAGAAAAAAAATCAACTCAAGACTCTCCATTGCAATGCAAATCCTCTGCAAGAGCAAATAAAGTTCACGTGCACATGTATAATGCACGTACACAACTCAGTTACGTACATGCACACAAACACACATTCATACATTCCTGTTTCCGCAAGCACAATGCACCTCCTACACGGCCCGGAGGGAAAGGAAAACTTCTATTTTGTTTTTCT
>BOPN01006767.1:52500-55000 GCA_017312705.2 Penaeus japonicus
GGAAGAGAAGGAGAGAGGGAGAAAGAAAGGAATAGAAAAAGGGAGAGGGAAAAAGGGAGGGAGGGAGAAAGTGTGTGGAAGAGGAGAAAGGAGGGAGAAGAGAGGAATGGAGGACTAAAAAAGAGAATGAATGAATGGAGAAAGAGAAAATGTCAGAAGCGAGGGAGAGAGAGAGGAATGAAAGAAGGAATGAAAATTGGATGACAGGAAGGAAAGAAGGAGAGGATAAGGGAGAGAGACAGCGAGAAAGAGAAGTGAAGGAGGGAGTAAAACAGGAGTAGAGGAAGTGAAGAAAAAATGGAGAAAGAGAGAGAGGTGCTAAAGAAGGAAGAATAAAAATAGAAGATACGAAAGATAGAGCGAAATAAAGAAGAAATGAAATAGAGAGGCACAGATAAAAGAGGAAAAAAGACAAAAAAAAAAATGGAAGAAAAAATAAAAGACCATCAACCTCCCCGGGCAAAAAAAGAAAAAGAAAAAAGGAAAGACGAAGGAAGGAAACAGATAAACGATAAGGTAGAAAGATGTAGAGGGAAGAAGAGAGGGGGAGGAAATATAGAGATAAGAAAATGAGAAAGTTGAGGAGGACACAAAGGAAGATAAGAAGAAGAAGGGAAAGGGATAAGAGAGGGATATGAAACACGAATAACTAGGGAAAGAGAAAATGTAGATAACACAGGAGAAAAAGACAGATGGCAAGAACAAAGGAAACAGATTAAATGGTTGAAATAGAAGTAGAGAGACTCAATAAACAAAGGCAGCAGGTAAAAATACTTCTTAATAAGAAAGAATGGAAAGAGGATCGAGAAAGAGGGAGGGAGGGAGAGGGAGAGAGAGAGAGAGAGAGAGAGAGAGAGAGAGAGAGAGAGAGAGAGAGAGAGAGAGAGAGAGAGAGAGAGAGAGCAAGAGAGGGTTGAGCGAGAACGAGACACTGAGAATGAGAGATGGAGGAAGACATTTTAGCCATAAGCTAAAATTGTAACTGAACCGATACCATAGACAGGAGTTATTATTCCCTAAAAAAAAAAAAAAAAAAAAAAAAAAAAAAAAAAAAAAAAAAAAAAGCTATTCCACAAAGACTTACATAACGCATTTCCACACAGCACACGCCAGTAGCAATCTAACCAAGCCACCATAACAAAGGCAAATTTTAGCCAGTGGTAATCTCCGAACATGTTGAATGTATTGGGTAGGAAGGAGTATAACCGTAAAGAATTGGAATCGAGACAGCCTGTTACCGAGGAGAATGTTACAATTTCAACCGCTAGATGGCAGTGTTCTCGATTCTTGCCATCTACTGCCGATTTATATGTAAAGGACGAAGAGGAAGGAGTGCATGATCTTTGCATGAATACGTCTTACTGGGGTTCTCGATTCCATTTTGTATATTTGCAGTTTGTGTCAAAAGCAGGGAATAATTCTTCCGTTATTGCCTTGGTGTATATTGATAATTCCCTAGAAGAGAAATTGCCATATTCCACAAACGCCATAACTCTAAAGCTGCGAGCCATATTTCTATCTGGCCATTTATCTCAATACAACCTTTTCCATCGCTTTTTTTCAGTACTTACCTCTCCTCTCCCCTCGTCTCCCTCCCCCTCCCGACTCCACTCCCCTCTAGCCTCACTAATCATGTGTCAACACCACTATACAGGCGTGGGGTGAGTTCCACTCCTATCTCTCTCTCTCTCTCTCTCTCTCTCTCTCTCTCTCTCTCTCTCTCTCTCTCTCTCTCTCTCTCTCTCTCTCTCTCTCTCTCTCTCTCTCTCTCTCTCTCTCTCTCTCTCTCTCTCTCTCTCTCTCTCTCTCTCTCTCTCTCTCTCTCTCTCTCCCTCTCTCTCTCTCTCTCTCTCTCTCTCTCTCTCTCTCTCTCTCTCTCTCTCTCTCTCTCTCTCTCTCTCTCTCTCTCTCCCTCTCTCTCTCTCTATCTATCTAGTGAAAAAAAACAAAAAAACATAGTTATCATTATTAGTTTTGTAAGACAAACACTCTCTGTCTCTGTCTCTCTCTCTCTCTCTCTCTCTCTCTCTCTCTCTCTCTCTCTCTCTCTCTCTCTCTCTCTCTCTCTCTCTCTCTCTCTCTCTCCCTCTCTCTCTCTCTATCTATCTAGTGAAAAAAAAAAAAACACCTCCGTCCCCCGTCCCCCGACACAAACCACCCCAGACGTCTCGAAGGCTTGGCTAATGATTCACTCAGTCTCCATCAGTGAGTACAGCCGGCAGTTTGTTTACCTCGAGCACTAAGTGTGAGGCAGACACACTCGTCAGTCGAGGGGGACATCTTGTTGTGGTTGTGACCTGTCCCTGTGACCCGCAACTTCCCTTCAGTCTCCCCTCCCCCGTCTCAAGGGAGTATCCTTGATTATACTTTCTTAGAAAAAAGTTGGTGCCTCTTTGTGTTGTGTTTTGTACCGCTACACCTCCATGTACACTGACACGGTTTTCTAAATGGAAAAATAGCGGATTTTGCTATGTTTTTGTTTCGATGCTATATCAGATAC
>BOPN01006768.1:17500-30000 GCA_017312705.2 Penaeus japonicus
AATGATAACAATAATGATAATGATAGTAATAAGAGTAATGATGATAGTAATAATGATAATTATAGGCATAATAATAATGTTCAAGATAGTTACGATGAAAATATATGTTATATTCATAATGATAATTGTTACTAATATGTTTACAAATATTCATACTGCCAATGTTATATTCATTATTTCTACGTGTTTTATTATTGTTATAAAGTTATCATCATCCTCACTACTATTATCATGATTATCAATACTATCGTATCACCATTGGCATTAACAATTTTATTATCATTATCATTACCATTAATATCCTTATCATTATCATCATTACTATCATCTTTATTAATGTAATCATCATGATTATCATTACTATCAACATTATCGTTCTCATCATCATTTATATCACCATTATCATCATTTTCACCATCATGATCAGCTTTGCCATTATTATTATCAATATCCTCTTTTTCACTGTTATGATTATCATTGTTATCGTTATTGCTTTTATTATCATCATGAATATAATTATTGCTTCAGTTCTTGTTATTACTGTTGTTGCTGCAGTAGTATCATTGTCATTATCATAATTATTATATATCAGTACTGATGCTGATATCATGATGAGAATGATAAAAAGGATAATTACAAGCATCATGATAGTAGTAATAATAATCATCATTATTGATAGTGTTATCATTATTATTTTTTTGATGATGATAATAATAAAAGATGGACTTGATAATACTGATAATAATGATAACACAAATGATAATAGTAACAATAGTTATACCAATAATAATGATAATGATGATATTAATGATGATTATCAAAGTAATATTTATCGCAATAATGATAATGACAATAATAACTAACAATTACAACAATACTAACAATAATGATAATGACAATAATGACAACAATAATGATAATCATAATAATAGCAACACCGATAAGGATAAATGATAACAAAAACAATAACAATGATACGATAATGATAATAATAAGAACGATAACAGCGATAACAACAATAACAGCAACGATTCCTTTTCAAAAACAGTTTCTTTTCCCTCCCCTCTCGCATATCCTTAACACCGCGTGCATATAACGAAGAAATTCTTTCTCGTCGCCATAACTTGTTCGCGCGGAGATCATGATAACAACAAAATGTGTCGTTTGGAGACACTGTTCGGACGCGACGATCCTTATTTTGGGATCACGTGACCTGCTGGAAGGGTCAGTGTCGTGGGATATGCCGATGGGAATGTCGACCTTGTGGTTTCACAGGGGGATATCATTTTTTTTTTTGTCCTAGTGGAGTTTGTGGTGGTGTGAGAGGGTTAAAGTGTGGGGGGGGGGGGGGGGGGGGGAGTCTTGGTGAGGACAGGGTGAGGAGTAGGGATGTCTGTTACAAGATTCTGTATTACGGGTTGTCTCGCAATCCCAGTCTCCAACTCGGTTTGTCTCTCTTTCTCAACCTATATCTATCTATTTCTTTTTCTCTCTCCCCCCTCCCTCTCTCTTCTTCTCTTTATTTTTCTCTCACTCTTTATCTTTTTTTTCCTCTCTTTCCCTCTCATCTATATTTCTATTCTAGTCATCTATCTATCTACCAATGAGAATCATGAGAAACACTCACCCAACCGTCCTTCTCTCTCCCTCCCACCACCCTCTCTTCCCTCCCTGCACCCCCCCCCTCCCTACACAACACCCTATCCCCCCTACCCTACATCCTCCTTTTCCATACCCCGTCATCTCTCGTCCCCAATATATATAAATACATATATTTGCGAGCGCGCGAGCGTGTGTGTGTGTGTGCGTGTGCGTTTCTGTGTGTGTGTCGTATGTGTGTTTGTATTCTATCCAGCTCTCTATCTATTTATCTATAAATCTATCTAAACACACTTATCTATTATCAAAAATGATTGAGTTTAGAAAGCATCAAAGAAAAATAACGAAAGGTGATTAAAGTTACAAATGATGAAGAGCATTAAAAAAAAAAAAAAAAAAAAAAAAAAAAAGAGAGAGAAAGAAAATCCAGTTAATTTCCTACTTAACGTAAATACCAGACAGACCAGGATGATGTAAATACTGTAATGGCTTGTAGGGATTGAAAGCTTAACGGAAATGTTTATTTTTTCCCTTGTCTGTTTCAGTGATTCGAGGTCTTGTTCGCCCGGGTGAAGCAGTGGACACAGACGCCGGCAGAGGGCTAGTCAGAGGGGGAAGGGCGGGGGTTAATGAGTAAAGAAGTCAAACTAGAAGAGACATATTGAAAGAAAATGGCATAAATGCATATAAACAATACAGCTGGGAAGTGCTGATTATCAAAACTTACACGCGCTAGAGACACAATTGCGTAAAAAATATGCGGCTTATGAACATAGCCTAGGGTGCTGTTTAGGGAGGGATGCGAGGACCTCCATCGCAGAAAATAAACTTAAATGAGTAATAAGCACCTCAATAGATATTATAATTTTGGTAAATTGTAAAAAAAAGATGAATGGCAGCTGATATACTTTGTGAAATACAGGTGTTTCGGCGAGCATGTATAATCTTAGCCAGGTTGCGTGAAGAGAGGAGAGGGCGACACAACACAGGAATAAGCTCATATTCCAGGTGCCTGAATGATTTAATCAGGGAAATGACTTATGTAAGAATAAGTAATACCCCTGCTATGAAAGCTTCCCAAATAATGTGGTGCTTTGTCTACAATATATATGTATATCTATATAGATAGATAGATAGATAGATAGACAGATAGATATAGATATAGATATACATACATACACACACACACACACACACACACACACACACACACACACACACATATATATATATATATATATATATATATATATATATGCATTATATATATATATATATATATATATATATATATATATATATATATATATATATATATATATAAACAACACACACACACACACACACACACACACACACACACACACACACACACACACACACACACATATATATATATATATATATATATATATATATATATATATATATATTTGTATATATATATATACATACATGCAGATATATATAATTTTCTTGACCTAAACCTGTCGGTCCATCTATGTGCGTGTCGCCAACCGTGCAAACCCCCAAAACGCCCTGAAGTAGGCGGGGCGGCGTGACCCCATTAGTTCCATTTTCCAATCTGGGAAACACCCAATCCTTGACCCGGCAGCGCCAAAGGGGAGGTCAGATTGAGGGGGAGACGCGAGGCTTCTTTTGATCAGACGGGAATGCTATGTCTTGCTCCACATCTTCCCGAATGTTATCTTTATTATCGTTGTCATTATTATGATCAGTATTATTAGTGTGCTTATCGTCATCACTATCATTATTATCAGTTCTCCTTCTCCCGTCAGTAATACTACAATTAAAAATGATAAACCCACGACAAAACAAGATAGAAATCAACCAGACAGTAGAATCAACCATTAAAAAAATCAACCGGACATCAGAATTAACCATTAAAAAAATCAAGCAGACATTAGAATCAACCATTAAAAAAAAGAATAATCAAGCAGACATTAGAATCAACCATTAAAAAAAGAATAATCAAACGGACATTAGAATTAACCATTAAAAAAGAGAATAATCAAACAGACATTAGAATCAACCATTAAAAAAATCAACCAGACATTAGAATCAATCATTAAAAAAGATCAACCAGATATTAGAATCAACCATAAAAAAATCAACCAGACATTAGAATCAACCATCAAAATAAAAAAAAAAGAAAACAATCAACCAGACATTAGAATCAACCATTAAAAACAACAACAACCAGACATTAGAATCAACCATTTAAAAACCAAGCAGAATCCCAATTGCATAAATCTCCTCTGGCCATCTCGAGGAGCTGAAGACGTAGCCATCCATTCCGAGAAAGTACTTCCCTTTCCTCCCATGTGGACACCTCATAGAGCTGGCGAGATCGCTGGAGAAAAGCTCCTTTAAGCTCATCCGAGTTAATGGGATTTCCACGGATCTCTGAAGGACAGCGTTGATAAAGGTCTGTTAGAGAAATCGCAGGAAGGTGAATTACGTTTTTTTTTTCAAAATCAAGGGGGATTGAATGGTGTTAAATGGTGTTAAATGACGTTGCATGGTGTTGAATGATGTTGCATGGTGTTGAATGATGTTGCATGGTGTTGAATGACGTTGCATGGTGTTGAATGGTCTTGCATGGTGTTGAATGCAGGGCAGTAATAGTGGTTGTGACTATATCGCCGGTGATGACGATAGCGATGATGATGATGAGAGTAGCCGTAAATACAATATTACTATAATGATGAGAATCATCATTATAGTAATATTGTATTGAAAATGATGATGACTACGATGATGAACTGTTATCATCAGTTCTTTAATAATGATGATAATGAGATTAACAACAACATTGATAATTACAATGATGATAATAATGATAATGAGGATAATTTTGATGATAATGATGATGGTAGTAAAAATAATTATAATAATAGTACCAATAATATATTAAATTATCAATGATATCAATAATGATAATAATAACAGTCATTATCATAATTATAATAACTATGATGATAATGATAAGAATAATGATAATGATGGTAATGACATTGACAATAATAATGATGGTAATGAGGATGCTATTACTCATTATGATAATATTGAAAATGAAAGTGATAGTAATAATGATAAGGACAATGAAAAGGATAATAATGATAATGACTATAGTGGTGAAAATAATGATGATTAATATAATGATGAAAATGATGATGATGATTAATATAAAGATGAAAATTATGATGATGATTAATATGATTATGAAAATAATGATTATAGTGATGAAAATGATGATGATTATAATAATGATAGTGATATTGATAGCGAGATCTATGTTAATAATGAGGATAGGGATATAAATAAGAAAATAAATGTTAATAGCAGTAGTAGCAATAACAATAATAATGATAAAAATAACAAGATAATAGGAATAAAAACATTAATACCCATGCTCTCAAATTAACCGAAACAGCGTTAATCTATCCTTTTAGTATCACACACACACAAAAGAAATTATTTTATGCTAATGATATTTGATTCATTCTATCATCATCAATCATTTTACCATCGTCGTGATAAGCCTGATAAAAATATCTATGTGGTTCTTTATGACGTGGCTTAATAGACATCAGTCATTCGATAATCATATTACATATATATGTTGGTACCAGCGTAAACAACATTCTTCATTTATTATCGTTGCTATTATTATCCTTATTTTACTGCCATCATCAATATTATCAAAATTATCATCATTATCATTATTATTGGTTGACGGAACAAGCCTTTCTATGACATGTGAAATGTTCGTTGTTTGTTTTGATTTGTTTTTAAACTATATTCCAGAATTTAATGATATTTACATACGGATTATGAAATAAAGACGTGGATAGATGATGCGCTTGATTTTTTTTTTTTGTATGAATAAGGGGAAACTGAAATAAATATGAAAATTATTATAGGTTCAAAGATATTCTGTCAGTCGATGTGTCTTCTCGCTCTTGTAATTCTAAATTGCGTAACAGCTTCCGCCATCATCTGTTAGTTATCATAAAGGAAACAAAAGGGCAGTTTTTATTTAATATATAGAAAGTTTCAAGGTCTTCCGGGAAATCTAACTCCAGTCCTCCTCCTCCTCATATTCTTTTTCTTCTTCCTCATCACATCGTCTATCATCATCATTACCATTTTCTTCCTCATCATCGTCATCATAAACATCACCATCATCATTATCATCATCATTATTATTATCACCATCAACATCATCATCACCACCAACACCATCACTATTCTCCATCACCATCTTCATCCCCTTCCTCCTCATTTATAATCATCATCACCATCACCATTTTCATCATCACCATCATCATCATTATCCTCATTATTCTTAGTCTCATTCTTAGGAGAGTCTCGGTCCCTCGTCTCCCTGCGACCGCCAGCATCACAGCGGACTTACACGCGTTGCCAAGACGTGGTCGATCGATCTACGAGGCTGTAAACAAGAGGGAAACAATCACTTTTTTCTAAAGTAATATTGGAGTGCGATTTACTTGCTGTATATTGAGTAACAAGAAGTATTTTTTTCTTCTGATTTGTGACATCTCTGAATCGTCATTGTTTGATGTGTTATCATTCTTAGAAGTTCTCATATTGTCAATTTTGATGTCATTTCTGCAGTCATGTTTTATGACATACAGTGTACCAGAAATCAGATATCTATCACTTTTATTCATTAGTACAATTGGTCAATAGGGTTATGAACGTGTTTGGAATATTCATATTATTAGCAATTATTGATACTGATTATGGGCAACGTAGCAAATGTGAATGGATTGCAATGATATAAAAGTGCAGGAACAGCTATATATATATTTTTTCTTTTTCTTTTTGTCTCTCAGTATTGCCACTTACTATCATAGTTCTTTAAAAGTACCAATTGATTGAATATTATATAGAAAAGAATTTAGTGACTGTCATTAAGAAGGAGATCCACTAAATATTATTTAGAAGGAGAATTACACTTTGTCATGAAATATTTATTGAATAGAACAAGAAGAAAAAAAATTAAGCGAAAACTATATACAAAGATTCATAGTAAATCATCTGGATATTTATTTACAGAATGTTTTCTAGAAAGATGTTTATTGAAAATTACTTAGAAAAAGGTTTATTGAATACCAATGTGATAGTGATTTAATGAATATCACTCAGAAAGAGATTTATCGTAGAGTATCTAGAAAGATTCCCTGAATGTTAATTAGACAGTGATTGATAGAAGGGTCTCGAGGGCCACTGCTAGCTCGTGTTCTCCCTTATGAAATGTTTAGATACAGAGTCTGTCAATAAGGAAGTGTGTGCATTCAATAAACAGCTTTTTTCTTTCTTTTTTTTTTAATGCAGTGAAACAGATGAATCCAGGATGAGCATAAAGCCTATTCAAGACCATCAATACACTTTATCGTTTCTGGTCGAAACCTTTACTGTTTTCATCGTTAAATGACATAGTATTTATTTTATTAAACCTGTCATGATTCTTCAGTTAGACTTTTGATCTTCGTTACTATTACCATCATCATTAATGTAATTATCCTCATTATTGTTATTATTAATATCATTATCAATGTAGTTGTTGTTGCTTTGCTGTTCTTCTTTTAAGGGCCATGTTATTATCATGATCATTATTGTTGTTATCAGTATCATTGTCATTATCATAATTAGTTTTGTTATCATTATCATTACCGTTATTATCATTATAATCATCATATCATTATTGTTATTGTTGTCATCATTATTATCATCATTACCATTGTTTTGATAATTATTACTATTATTGTTATTATCATTATCATCTATATAATTGTTATCATTATCATTATCCCGTTCAGTATTACCATCGATACAGTATCAGTATCATTATCAATATGACCATCAGCATAAGTATTTCTATTACTATTATCATCATCAATATTGATATAATTACATCTACCATTACTACTTCTATTTTTACCGTTGTTATTGTTGAAAAAGAGGGGAGGGGAGGATGTCATTATTTTCATTATCATAATCATTATCATTTATATCGATATCACTAACAGGAGTAGTATAATCAGTGTTGTTTTCATTTCAACTGCACAACAAACAGACACACAAATAATTCTGACTGAGATGAGTAGGAAAAAGGACAGTTTCGTGTTACGCCGATGCTAAGGAAGGGGACGTCTTTAAGAAAATAGGGAAGAAGGAACACAATACGAGAGAGAGGAAAGAAGGGGGAAGGGAAAGCCAGAAGGATTTAGTAAGTAGGGATAAAAGGGAGCAAACACAGACACACGGAGGTCAGATTAGGTCGGACAGGATTCGGTAAGATAAGATATAAATAGAAAAAGGTCAGGTCAGGTCACACGTTCAGGGGTGGGGTGGGATGGATGGAGGGGTTGTAGGAAGACTGGTGGCATAAGTAAGAATTTCAGGAGGGGGGGGGGGGTAAGAAGACTGGTGGCATAAGTAAGGATTTCAGGAGAGGGGGGGGGGGGTGCATGAAATCTGTTCAGTGGAGGGAGGCCATTGTTCACGTTGAGTTCTACAGGATGATTAATGGGAGAGAAATTCATCAGCTTGCGGCCATGGGCGTCATCGTCGTAATTATCATTGTTGTGGTTATTTCTGTTGTTATGGCTATCATTGTTATTGCTGTCATTACTATTACTATTGCAATATCATTTTGATATTTTCCATTATCATCATGATATTGATAATTATTATTATTATCATTATCATTATTAATATTATATATTTTTTGGAATTAGCATTACTATCATTATTATAGTTCTTGTTATCATTATCAGCATTATTATTGTCACTAACATTATCATTATTTTTATCATTGTTATAAATATCACTATTATTTACATCGTTACAAATATTAGTATGATCATCATTATCATGATTATTTTTCTTATCATTATTCTTATTATTATCATTATTGTATTTGTTATCATTACTTTTATTACTATCAGTGTTATCATCATTATCATTATCGTTATTAGTATTTATCTGTTATCAATATCATCATTATTACTACTATTATGGTTATTATTTTCATTGTCATTATGATTACTATTACTATCATCATTTTCATCATCGTTGATATTATCATTATTAATGTTATCATTATCACAATTCCTACTATCGTCATTATCATCATTGTTATTACTACTATCATCATCACTATTACCAAAAGTACAACCATCATCAATATTACCATAATCATTATCATCAAAGCAGTAGAAGTAGTAAAAAAAATAGTCACATCAAACAGATATATAAAGAGAAGGAACAGAGATAAGAAGAAGAGAGAAGTCGGAGGAGGAATAGTAAGCCATTCAGATAGTAATCCTTCTTTATTGACTGACGTCACAAAATCCGTTGCCAGAATCATATGATTCACTTGATTTTGCGCTGTTTGGTTTCACTTGTCACTTCCTCCCTCTTGGCTTTGGTTGTTTTCATTGCTGCTATGTGAATGTATGCACATGTGTAAGTGCATTTGTGTGTGTGTGTGTGTGTGTGTGTGTGTGTGTGTGTGTGTGTGTGTGTGTGTGTGTGTGTGTGTGTGTATGTGTGTGCGTGCGTGCGTGTGTGTGTGTGTGTGTGTGTGTGCGTGTGTGTGAGAGAGAGAGAGAGAGATCTCCTACTTTGCATCTTCTAGTGCAACCGAAGGCGGGATAGAGCACTGATTGAACCTTTCGTGCCGTTGCAAGCCCCCATTAATGTTTAATCATGCTCTCAAGCCAGTCGTCTGGAATCTTGATTCGCCGACTAATTGCGAAATCACAACGGATATGTAACAAACGCGAACGGAGAGAGAAGTACTATCTCACGGTCGTAAGCCCATCACCATGCAGGGCGACTGGGATTAAATTGATTACGTGATCTCGACCCACCGCTTGACCGACAGGGACATACACAAAGGGATTCGTTCAAGGGATTACCGCTTGCTGTAAGGCTGATGCATCGCACAGGCTGATTAAGGCCGGGTATGCTTGACATGGATTCAATTTATTATATTGTCAAAATTAACAATTTACTATTTGATTATTCTTTTTACAGAAAGGTGATGAAAGGTGATATGATGAGGGATGCTACCGGATTCAAGGAAGCAAGGAACATCCTCCTCCACTCAGCCTAGAGGAAACGTCTCCCCCCCCCCTCCTCTTACATCCCTCCCTATGAGAGTTCTCCCAAAGATACACAAGGCAGGATTCCAATGAGACCGATCACCTCTAGGCAGCGCTCACCACCGTCTGAGCCAGATGTCTGTGATTCCCACCCGAGGCCCTCTCACGACCTCATCAAATGACTCCATAATTTCGGGTAAAGGAATAAAAAGTTAGCTAGTTAGGATGTGAGATTCCTACTTACCATTGTGAACGTCGGATCTTTCGAGTTTGCAGGAGAGGAGTAACGATAGGATAGTAATGGGTTCCCCGAAAACCGGTTCAGGCCTCTCGCTTCACGGAAGCGTTGGGGAAGGAAGCCCTACAGAGGCATAATCAAAAGGCATTCAACATGGCTAAGCTATGCAGATGATGTCCTTGTCATCGCCCCCAGAAGAACGTACTTAAGTCAGACTGACGCCGCTGAAATTCAGTTCACCGTGGATGAGGAAGAACACCAGGCGCTTCCTCTCCTGGACACTCCGATCCTGATGTTCTTGCGGATGAGGATGGGCGTATGATAGATTCCTTTACAAAGTATCAATACTCAAGAACAAGAACCGACCGTGTCCCTCATTGTGATTTCTTGATGCTTACGGAATGTAACATCTCAAAAGCGGTTAGCAGATACTCTATTGTCAATTAGCATAAAAGAGCGAACACATCTGACACGAAAATAGGATATTTGATGAGGAACAAGAACTAACCCGCAAACGACCCCAAACAACAGTACCAAATACCGGATCCCAAGCAAAAAATGCAATAAAGTTTATTATTACGGTGAAACAGGACGTGGTTTCGGCACCAAGATCAGCGAACATCGAGCTGAAGTCCGTCACCGCAGACCTTCCCGTGCCATGGTTGAGGCAGGACGTCCTCAGGATTGGATACACGAAGGAATACAGAAGTGGATATATCGCGACGAAGAAAGCGTAAACACCGCGTCGAGCAAATTGAAATTATCCAAGATCGCGGCAACGTTAATTATGCGGATATCAAGCCACAGGCTAAAAAATGTCAGATAAACGTGATATAATGTATTCGATTTGTAATTTCACCAACCAGATATTTCTGATGAAGGTGGTGATCGAATTTTGTGATGTGTCAAATATATATATTGCGCTGTTAGGGTCTTCACACCTTATTCTGCTATATCTCCATATCTGCTTACCAATAAATACATATTTATGTATAAATATATATATTTATGTATATATATGTATATATATATATATATATATATATATATATATATATATATATATATATATATATATATATGCGTGTGTGTCTATATGTATATGTGTGTGTGTGCTTGTATGCATGTCTATACATCCACATCTACATATATGCAGCGCCCAAAGGAGGGAGGGAAAAGTACCTGTCTTATTAAAGAAAATCCCTTGGGGGCTTAACCACTGGCCATTGTACGCGCGAGGACTCCATAACGGAAAGCCTTTTTCCTTTCTTGCTTTCCTTCTCCTGAGAGAGAGAGAGAGAGAGAGAGAGAGAGAGAGAGAGAGAGAGAGAGAGAGAGAGAGAGAGAGAGAGAGAGAGAGAGAGAGAGAAAGAAAGAAAGAATGTGTGTGTGTGTGTGTGTGTGTGTGTGTGTGTGTGTGTGAGAGAGAGAGAGAGAGAGAGAGAGAGAGAGAGAGAGAGAGAGAGAGAGAGAGAGAGAGAGAGAGAGAGAGAGAGAGAGAGAGAGAGAGAGCAAGTGAGAGAGAGAGATAGCAAGAGAGAGAGAGAGATAACAAGCAAAAGAGAGAGAGAGAGTGAGAGTGAGTTGGTTTGTGAGTTATAATATCTAGTGCTTATTCAAGACAGACACACGCATTTATGAAGATTTGCACAGCAGATAAAAGTATGTACACGTGGAAGTGTGTATTTAGAGAAGGAGAGCAAAGTAACCCAAACGATAGTAGGGAGTCTATCAAAAGACAAGATATATAAAAAAAGAAGATAAAAGACAGCTGAAATGACAGTTATAAGATGAAATATGAATCATACCAGAGAGTCAGAAATACATTCATCCCAAAGTTTCACAAAGAATTATGTACCTTTAACACCTCAGTCATTCGAGTTGAGAGGGGGAAACGGAAGAAGAAAGGGGGAAGAGAGAGGGAATTGGGGAACGGGAAGGGGAAGGGGAAGGGAAGAGGGGGATGGGGAAGAAGTTAGGAAAAGGGAAGAGAAAAAGAAGAAAGATCCCACAAAGAGAACCGGATTGGGGAAGAGGACGGGGAAAGAGAGGGATTAAGGATATAAAGAAAGTGGGGGAGAGGAGTGCACGAGCAATAGGGAGGAGAAAGAAAAGGCGGTAAGTAGA
Source organism: Penaeus japonicus (assembly GCA_017312705.2). Lineage (NCBI taxonomy): Eukaryota > Metazoa > Arthropoda > Malacostraca > Decapoda > Penaeidae > Penaeus > Penaeus japonicus. The sequence goes on from BOPN01006768.1 coordinate 29,627, forward strand.
GGGGAAAGTTAAGGGGAAATGATTGCTGAAGAGTGCAGGAGCATACAGTATAATTAAAATGTTTGACCTCCCTTTTTCGACCAACACACCATAACCGCCCTAATGAAAGTACTGAAGGAGAAAATTCTCTCTCGTGGAAAAAAAAGTATGTGGCTTAAAGTGCTTGTTAGAGAGGTCCTTGTAGACCTCTTTGGACGAGGGGAAGGGGGGAGAGGGGGGAGATGTGGGGAGGGGGTTGAGTAGGAAGAGGGAAAGGAAAGGATGATGGAAGTGGGAAGTGGGGGGAGAAGGAGGGAGGGAAAGAAGAAGGGAGAGGGGAAAGAGGGAGAGGAAGGGAGAGAAGACGGAGTTGGGAGAGAAAAATGGAAGTAGAG
>BOPN01006768.1:37500-40000 GCA_017312705.2 Penaeus japonicus
ATGATCAGAATGATGGCAACTGTTCATTTTCATATGAACATGACAAAAATAAATAAGATTCACAGGAAATAAGCGAGAATAATGTTCATGCAGCCTCGTCATAGGCCTACAACAACTGAAAATAATACATGGAATTAATAATTTGATAAATTCAAACATTCTATTTTAATGACATAGTTGAAAAACATATAAATATATAAATCATTTTTGTGTTTGCATTAATTTACATACAATTATTCATAACCTTATTCATTTGAAGGATTTGATTGGCCTTTATTTTTTGGAAAACGTTGATACAAATAACACCATCATTGCGTAGAGCCATTGGTTCTTTTCTTTTGACTGCAATCTATAAAAAAGAAAAATAGTATGTTTTTGAAAACTATTACATTATATATGACCCATAAGATCATGCAATAGAATACGCTTTCAAGGAAATTAATTTATATAGAAATAATTTAACACAGAAGAAATGTTTATCATTTCTTTTTTGAAACGAACATATCTCGCTGTTGGATCAGGTTTTGTTTACATGTTCCGGGATTGGTCAAAGGAGCCTAAAGAATCATGTAAGGCGCTCGCTGATTGGCGGAATCGATTTACCAGAGTTACCATCAAATTACAGTGATAAAGTCGATTTACCCTTACCAGGCGACTTATCATCGCTTGATAAATCCCATTTTGCTATGACTGGTAAACGCGCTGGTAATTGACAGCTGGTAAATGCCTTGCCATCGTATGTTAATGAATCCAGCCTTTTGCTGTCAGAGGTGTCGCAAAGTTACTGTCTCTCCGCGAGGCACTGCTGTCACATGTGGTAGATTTGTGGCACCATAATGTCTTTGCACTCTAGCGGAACTTCATGAAGACCCGATTCTACACTGTGTACTTGATCATTGTGCATAGCCTGGTAAGTGGCCTCGTAAAGTGCGCTATTCTGAAGACAGCAGCGGCTTGCTGGTGTGTGTGTGGTGGGGGGGGGGGGGGACTCGCTGGTATCTTCTCATCTGCCAGAGGTGGCACATGAAGCCGGCCACCAGCACTGAAATGACCGTGCACATTGCCAGCAGCACAGAGGGCGGAGAAGCCGGGCGCCGGCAAGCACACGCCATACACGTCTTGGCGCTGGCCCTTGAAGACGGTGACGCCTTCGTCCCTGGCGGGGCTTAACTCCAGGTCGGCCTCAGAGATCACTTGGTAGTCGGTGGTGACACCGATGTCAGGGGAGCGCTGGTGGCGGTCGAGAACCAGGTCGCGACGGCGGCGGCGGAGGTTCCTCGGGCCCCATGGGAAGTCCTCGGCGTTCGGTAGTCCAATGGTTTCTCTGCCTTTGAGGGGCGAACCTGTGACACACACCTGCGCCGACTGCTCGTTCTGGATGATGAGGGGGCCCTCGTCGAAGAGGCTGCTGTTGTTGACCATGGGGTTGTTCTGGCTGCTGGGTGGCGCCTTCCCGGGAGCGCCCGGCTGCCTCTGGTTCGTGTTGTAGAACGGCAGTCTTTCCGAGATGCTCTTCTCGCCAAAGCTTGACGGCCCGGCATTGTTTGGTAGAACCTCATGCTGCGGCGCTGTCTCGGCAGGAGCGGCATAGGCGTCGTTGGGCTGCTGGACTAAGGCCTGTTGCTGGAACTGCGCCTGTTGCCGGCTGTAGTCACCGATGGGATTGCCTGCAGTCGGCCTCTGGCAGTGGTCGGGGCAACCGAAGTGACAGATCTCCACTTTGCACCGGATGTGGACGGCCATCGAGTCTGGGAACTTGAAGGTGTGGAAATGGGCGTACGTGAGCACGGTCGCACGCCCGTCGTTGTTCCGGAGCTTGATGAACATGGAAATCATCTTTGGGCGGAGAACACTCCCGTGCACGTCGCTCAGGTAGTTCTGAGAGAATGTGCTCGTAGATCCCCCCCCCCCCTTTATCATTACACACCCCTCCTCTAAAAAGATTTAATCAGAACTATACTGAACAATAACAGTATTTTCATAGAACCCGTCGGGAGCTTCGCACTTCACGCGCATGTCGAATTCCCCTGAAAAGAATCATAATGAATATATATCTACAAAAAACCCTAGTGCTTTTACAAGTCCCGCCTTGTTTGTGTGTGCGTGTGCGTGTGCGTGTGCGTGTGCGTGTGCGTGTGCGTGTGCGTGTGCGTGTGCGCGTGCGTGTGCGTTTGCGTGTGCATTTGCGTGTGCGTGCACGCACGCGCGCGTGTGTGTAATTCATATATGTGTAAACGTGTATGTACGTGTATATCCCTTTAGATATTACCGTATATGACTTGTATTCTTTCCGACGTATCTCTTCATATTGAAGAATACCCCCTGTATCCCTCCTAGACAAGACCAACCCAAAATACACCAGATAAATAAATAATCAACAAGATCCAACAGTAGCCTCTGAACAGCTGCACATGTACTTGCTGTCCTCGCTGCACCAAAAGCCAACGCCTCTTCCCCACCTCTGAGGTTGAGCTCGACGACCTCCAGATCGGCGATCACC
>BOPN01006768.1:50000-52500 GCA_017312705.2 Penaeus japonicus
ATATATATATATATATATATGTGTGTGTGTGTGTGTGTGTGTGTGTGTGTGTGTGTATGTGTGTGTGTGATATATATATATATATATATATATATATATATATATATATATATATATATATATATATATATATATATATATATGTGTGTGTGTGTGTGTGTGTGTGTGCCTGTGTCTCCCTCCTCCCACACTGCAGTACTCCCCATACCTATTCACGCCGCAGGCTGAATTACTCTTATCCTTGAATACTTTATTAAAACTGTCATCATAATGGCAGCAAACATTTCAAGTCAAGCAGTGGGCATGATAAAGCAAAACTATTTGATAGAAAAACGGTTCCTATTCTCCCAGTACTGTCATACGAACAGGAACGTAATCACATTGAAACTCACTGAACTGTTCACACCCTTGTGGATACGTCGCAAACTTTCTCGTTATTGCTCTAGGTACTACTGATATTAAAGCTATGTGTAGTTTTATAACGTAGATTTGAACTCCGGTAGAGGATATATTCAAACTTAACTATTCCCGGGAAAAAAATACGTATATCTCGGAACATAGGTATTGTAGAGGGGAGCTGCCCTATAAAATCACTCTAGTGTAGGTAGAAGTTCCTCTACAAACACACTCTACAGTAGAACACACGCGCTTCAGTTATATGTTCAGTTATATTCACTTTAGTTATATCTTTAGCTTTTAGTATTAATGCGATTGCTTTATGGAACAGGACTGTGACCACACAGTGTGATTATAGGATTATATTACTGTTGATCTTTTTTACCAATTAATAATACTATCAATTAGACGTACACAGTAATACTATTTAAAAGTATTGTTGGCATTATCTTTTTTATCACTATTATCATAATATTCATTATCTTAATTATCACCATTGTTGCAGTTATGATTATCATCATTATCCTTTTCATTATTGTGGTGGGCAGGTTATTTTTCACCTGCTGATATCACTTGTTATCTCAATCATCTCAATTTCTTATTTGAATTGCTGTAGCGATTAAGACGCGGCATTCATGAGTGGTCTCATTAGGTCACGAGCCTTCTAAAAAAGGAATTTACAAATAAGCACGATAATCTCTCAAGCCACGTGTCACTCGACGCGCCCGTCCGAGACGACCTTCCCCCTCCCGAGATCGGTTCTTACTCACTCCCCATTTCCCGGGATTCCTTGCAATGCCCAAAAACTCCCCTTATGGACCTGATCATTTTTATTGGCCCTCTTCCAGGCACGGCCACCTGATTGGGCCTCATTGATAAAGGACACGTCAGGTTGTTCGGGCAAGCAAGCGCGAAGCACACTCCTGCTTGTGACAAACGAAGACATCTAACGTGTTCACAACTACGAGGTAAACAATAATTCACCGTTACATAATGGCGTTTGACTCAAGCCATTTCCCTAGTGAGGTCATTAACAGGTAGTTGAATGAACTCCAGGTTCAAAGTGAACGCAACTATAACTATCATTATCATAATCGCTATCAAGAAGTTTTATTACCGTCATTATTTTCCTATGTAATGCATAAAGTTGTTGAACTCATCATTAACATAGGCAATATTTGATAGAGACAGTATGAATGTACTACTACTATTACTTTTACTACTCTCTACTATTACTGCTCCCCCTCACTTGTTTTGGATTTTGATGATTTAGTGTTCCCTTAAAAGTGTGAGTGAGCGACGACATCGCCTTCGCTTCCCTGCACTGGTATATCCTTTAAGCCTGAGTCTCTAGGGCGTCCGCTTTACGTAATGTAGCTTGACAGATAAACACCAGGACATACACAGACAAACACAGGGGTGTGTATATATGTATATATATATATATATATATATATATATATATATATATATATATATATATATATATATATATATATTTACACACACACACACACACACACACAAATATATATATACAATACTACACACTACACACACATACATACATATATATATATATATATATTTGTATATTTATATATATATATATATATATATATATATATATATATATATATATATATATATATATATATATATATATATATATATATATATATATATATATATACATATATATATATATATATATATATATATATATATATATATATATATATATGTGTGTGTGTGTGTGTGTGTGTGTGTGTGTGTGTGTGTGTGTGTGTGTGTGTGTGTGTGTGTGTGTATGTATTGTATATATATATATATATATATATAATAACAACAATACCGCCAGCACGGTAACGCTTTCGGTTTTCGCACATGAGCAATGAATTACTTTTGTCTTGTGATTATGTTTCTTCTTACACTGGTAATTAACTCTTATTCCAGGCCTCTCATCACAATTCAAAATATCATGTGCGTTCTCTGAAATCCAACTTGGTATACCCATATCTACTCTTGATTTGTAGTATATTTATTCTTCATTTTTCAGAGCTACTACAGCCGAGATCACATGTGATATGAATCATCTTGATAT
>BOPN01006769.1:0-10000 GCA_017312705.2 Penaeus japonicus
ACAGGGGAGGGGAATGGACTATGGGTAATGAGGGTGGGCGGGAGGGGAGAAGGGGAAAGTGGAAGAAGAAGGCGGAGGAGGCGGCGGCGGAGGAGGAGGAGGAGGCGGAGGAGGAGGAGGAGGGAGGAGGAGGTGGTGGAGCTGTGGGAGAAGAGAATGTGAGTGAAGAAAGGGCGAGCCAGGGAGAGGCGCAGCGGGGATGAGGGAAGAAGGGATGGGTAGGGGAAGGGTGGGGGATGCGAGCGATCGGATAAAGAAAGAAGGGGGGGGGGAGGAAGAAGGAAGAGGGAGTGCGACGAAGCTCTATTGCGACGGAGACGGACGTGTAATGAATGAGTGACGCATTCCGGAGCAGAAAGTGAGAAACTGCATTTGTTACGCTAAATTGGGTTCCACGCTGATACGAAGCAGGCAGCGACGCCGCCCAAAAAAGGGGGGGAAGGGCACAACGCCCCCTACAACGACAACGTTCACCCCCTTCCCTCTTTCTTTCTCCCTTCGAGAGAGAGAGAGAGAGAGAGAGAGAGAGAGAGAGAGAGAGAGAGAGAGAGAGAGAGAGAGAGAGAGAGAGAGAGAGAGAGAGAGAGGAGGGGGCGAGCGAAAGCAAGAGAGCGAGAGAGAGAGAAGCAGGACTGGCAACGACCTGCACCACAGGGTTCGGCGTGAGGGAGCAGGGCACCCCGTGGCAAAGCCCTGCATCAACGGGCGAGAGAAAAAAAAAAAAAAAAAAAAAAAAAAAAACAAAACTAAACCAAAAATAATCACGACAAACAACAATAATAAACACCGGAGGAAAAAATAACTACTACGTGACGACAGGAGAGAGAGAAAAAAAAAAGAAAAGAAAAATAGAAAAAGAGATTAAAAGGCAACGAAAACGAAGCGAAGACTTACACACGAAGGGCAAGAATGCGAACTGAGAAAAGGGACAAGTGCACAAGACGAAGGAGCAAGGACGAAAAAGAAAGAAAGAAAGAAAGAAAGAAAGAAAGAAAGAAAAAAAAAACGGGAGAAAATAAAATGAATTTAAGAAAAAAAAAGACTCGTAAGTGGCGAAGGTCATGCAGGAGGAGAAATTAGATGACGCGAGTAATAAAAGAGAGAGAAACTATGCGACAAAATGCATCCACGATGTATTTAAATATTTATTTATTTTATTAATATTATTTATTTATTACATTTACAATAATATTTACTTTAAACAAAAGACATTATTATTTTATTTATTAATATTTATTATTTTTACTTATTAAATGATATATACATTATTTAACATTACTTTTACTAATAATATTTTAATATTTAATATTAATATTTATTATTATTTATTTATTTAAAGATCTTATTAATATCATTGTACCATTATTACTATTTATTTATTAATATATTTATTTATTTTTATTTATTTATTTAATCTTATTTGATTATATTTATTAAATGATACTTATTATTATTTACTATTTACGTTATTACTACTACATATTAATATTATTTAATATTATATACATGCCCATTTACTATTTACCTTATTGTCATTACGTTCATTACTATTTACGCACGTCATTTACTACTTACTTATAATAATACTTTTATTTTTACTACTATTAATACACGTCATTTTACGCGCCTTTGACAGTTTGAGTCAATCGTCAACGTTCTGATACGACCACCATCATCATAATTGATACTGATAATAACACAGAAAAATATGAAGCAAATATCAATGTTACTACAGCTACTACTATTTATGACAATGATGATGATGATGATGATGATAATTAATAAAATTAATAAAATTACATCCATGCAATATTGATTTGGTCATCATCACCATCATACCAATATCCATGACAATGACAGAAAGAACAATAGTAGTGATTATGGAGCGACAGATGGTGACGACGAGGGAAAATATAATTGCCACAATCGTTACAAATTACTCTCATTAATTATCATAATAACAATAAGAACAAAAGTGACACCAAACAGCCGGGTGTAAAAAAAAAAAAAAAAAAAAAAAAAAATCCAATAGATACAATTCGAAATTAATTAAGATAATGAAATCATGATTTACCTAATGGTCTACTCATAATTTGTGCTCGGGTGCAAGGGATGGTGGCTGTTATGAGGAGTATGAGGAGTGGGCGAGGGGGCGAAGAGAGAAGGGAAGAGGGGTGAAGGAGTTGAGGCTAGGGAGGGGGAAGGGAAGGGAAAGAGGAGTTGAGGCAAGAGGGGGAAAGGGGGAGGGGGAGGGGGAGGGGGACGAGGAATGGTAGGGGGTGGGAGAGAAGTAAGGCAAGAGGAAGGGGGAGGGGATAGGAAGGGAAGAGGGAAGAGGAAAGAGAAAGAGAGAGAAATAGAGAAAGCGAGAAAGGGGAGAGAGAGAGAAGGGGTGGAGAGACTGAGAGAGAGAGAGAGAGAGAGACGGCAAGGGAAAGAGAATGAGAGGGGACGGTAAGGGGGAGGCGAAGGGGACGAGGAATGGTAGGGGGTGGGAGAGAAGTAAGGCAAGAGGAAGGGGGAGGGGATAGGAAGGGAAGAGGGAAGAGGAAAGAGAAAGAGAGAGAAATAGAGAGGGGAGCGAGAGAGACTTGAGAGAGAGAGAGAGAGAGAGAGAGAGAGAGAGAGAGAGAGAGAGAGAGAGAGAGAGAGAGAGAGAGAGAGAGAGAGAGAGAGAGAGAGAAAGGAAACGGCAACGTGTTATTATTAACAATACAACAAACGTAACAACTACAATAATAATAATTAACAATAATAATAATAATGAAATAATAATAACAATATAATTATAATAACAATAATAAAATAACAATAGTAATAATAATTACACCTAATAATAAAAAGCCAATGACAGTTACACCCAAGGCAATAATATCATCATCAAAAACAACTGAAACAATACTCATCACCATCATTACTGTCATTATAACAATAACAATAACAATTCCCACGATAACAATGATCCTAATGCTGGGCGTAGTGAGTTGTTGTTCCCCGCCCCTCAGTGTATAGGTCAGGAGGAGAAACATACACACATTCAGCACACCAACCGCCGATCAATACCCCCTCTCCCTCTCCCTCTCCCTCTCCCTCTCGCCCTTGGACCTCCCCCCCCCCTTTCCCAACCCTTTCTCCCTCTCCCTTTCCCTTTCCCTTTCTTCTTCCTTCTACTCTCTTTTCTTCCCCTTTTTTCCCTTTATCCATCCTTTCTTCTACATCGCTCCCTCCTCTCCATCTCCCCCGCCCTGACCCCTCTCTCCCTCCTCTCCCTCTCGCCTCTGACCCCCCTTTCCAACCCTTTCTCCTCTCCCTTTTCCTTTCTTCTTCCTTCTACTCTCTTTTCTTCCCCCTTTTCCCCTTTATCCATCCTTTCTTCTACATCCTCTCCCTCTCCCTCTCTCCACCCTCTCCCTATCTTTTCCTTCTTGCTTTTTATCCTTCCCTTCAATCTTCCTCTTCTCCCTCTTTCAATCCCCATTGCTCCTATTCAAAGAGGGGAAGAAGGAATAGAAAGAAAGATTAAAAAAAGGTAAGAAAATTCTGAAGGAGACGAATGAAAGAGCGCTTAGGGAGACTTGCATTGAGAAAGGAATGGAAGGAAGGGGGAAGGGAAAGAGATAAATAGAGATATAGATAGAATAAATGAACAAATACATCCATATATATAAATAAATCCATACATACGTAAGTAGAAATAAATCTATATGTACATCAATATAAATAAATAAATACTAACATAAAGAGGGGGGAAATACAAGCCAAAGACGAAGTCGGAAGAAGAAAGAGAAAGAGAAACAAGGAGAGGAAAAGGGGAAAGCGAAGAGGAGGGCGAAGGGGAAAAACAGACTATGGAAAGAGGGAGAGAGGGCGGCGATGCTGGAAATCTACCAGAGAACAAAGGAGAGGAAGAGAGATAAAAGATGAAGAAGCAGAGTGTGGGGCAAAGAAACAAAGAGACAACTAAACGAACAAAAAGATGATGGGATAGCACACAGTAAACGATAATAAAGACGAGAGGTGATGAAAGCGGAAAGTGACGGAGACGGAAATGAGGGATAAAAGGAAAGAAAGAGAATAAAAAGAGTATAGCCTGTGAAATATCAAACAGAAAAGAGTAGCAAACAGCATACGTAAAGCCTTACTTTCTCCCCTCTTTCCCTAACGCTCCCCTCTCCCCTCCCTCATCCTCCCACTTTCCGAATTCGTTCTCTCCCCTCTATCCTCCCTTTCCCCTCTTTTGCTCACTCTCTTCTCATCTACCCTCTTTTCCTCCCTCTCCCTCCCCCCCTCCCACTTTCCTCACTCCATCCTCTCCTCTCTATCCTCACTCCCCTCTTTTCCTTCCCCATACCCCCTCCCCTCTATTCGCTCTCTCCTCTCATTTCACGTCCTTCTTCACTCCCCCTCTTCCATCCCCCATCCACCCCTCTCCTCGCTCTCCCCTCCCTCATCCCTCATCCAATCCTTTTCCTGGATATTCCCGATCCTCCCTCACACCTCCCCTCTTCCAATCCCTTAGCCCAACCCTCTCCCCGCTATCTCCTCTTTCCTCACACTCACCTCCATCTCCCCTCTTCCGTGGGCCACCTCTCACTCATCTCCCCTCTCCCATCTCCCCTCTCTCCTCTCACACAACTCCAAGGCAAGAAACACGTACTCCCTTACCGTACTTAACCATCAACTCCACTCCACTCCACTCCCCTCTCGTCTTACCTGAGAAAGATAAAATGGGGGAAATTAGGGACGAATTAAAAAGAAAAATAATCTAAACATATATATATATAATGACATTAATGAGAGAAAATTGTTTGATAATCGATCTATATTTGTTAATCAGGTTGTCAGTCCATATATCTGTATCGAGAATTCAATCTGTCCATCCATTTTTCCTACGTGATGGGTTATGCGTTGGCCACATCAATCATATTTATGATCGTGGCAATTGTATGCAAGTATGGTCATATGCTGTAATAATAATAATAATAATTATTATTATTATAATCACAATCACTATCATTTCCAGCCTAAACAAATAACAGCAAACGTTGAGTTCCATAAATACTGACAATAACAATCTCAGCAATAACTTGTCACACACCACCTCTGCCTCGCCTTCCACTCCCACCCCACCCTCACCCCTGCCCGCTCCTCGCTCCCTGCATAAAAAAAAAACACGCTAAACTCCGAAATGGGAAGTTATCATTCCTCGCTAGGTGTCCAGAACGGTTTACATCTGACCATAACAACAGGCCCTTCCGCGCCCCCTCTCCCCTCCCCTTCTTCCCCCTCTAACTGCACCCACTCAACCTCCCCTCCCCTCCTCCCTACCCTCTCTCTTTGCATCCACTCACCCTCCTCTCCCCCCCCCGTCCCTCTCTCCTCGCACCCACTCACCCTCCCCTCCCCTCCCCTCCCCTCCAGGATCTCGACCTCCCCCGTCTCTCCCCATTTACAATGTCCGACTCCGCTGGGACCTGGTTGTGGCACACCCCATGAAGCGCTTGCAAGAGACACGGCCAAACACAGCGGGGGAGGGGGAGGGGGAGGAAGAGAGGGGATGTTGGGGGGGGGGAGAGGAACATGCACTGGACATTCCTCTTCTCTTCTTGCCTCCCCCCCCCCCCCCCCCCCATCCTTCCCAAACCCATCTTTCCCACTCCCCCCCTTCCACTCCCTCCCCCTCCCCCCTTCTCTTCTGCCTCTTTTCCCCTTCCCCTTCCCCTTCCCCTTCCCTCCCCCTGTCTTTAGCCTCTTTTCCCTCTCCCTCTCCTCCTTCCCCTGCCCTTCCCTTCCCTTCCCTTCCCTTCCCTTCCCTTCCCTTCCCTTCCCCCCCCCCCCCCTCCCCTCCCTCATCATCCCAATGAAAGCGGAGTGAGTAACAGTCTCTCTCTCACTCGCAGCCTGGGATTGCGAGAATCACTCCATCACGACAACACTTGCTGAGAAACTACGCTCGAGCTGTCGCGGCTTACGTATGCGCATTCCACTCTTTCACTTTTTTTTTCTTATTCATCCTTTCACTTTTCCTTTCTTTCCGTCTCTCTAGCTCTGTCTCTGTCTCTCTCTCTCTCTCTCTCTCTTTCTCTCATTGCATGTCTGTCTCTCTCTCTCTCTATGTTTCCCTGCTTCTCTTTCTTTCTTTCCCTGCTTGTCTCTCTCTCTCTTTCTCTGTTTGTCTCTCTCTCTCTCTCTCTCTCTCTCTCTCTCTCTCTCTCTCTCTCTCTCTCTCTCTCTCTCTCTCACTCTTTCCCCGTGTCTCTCCCCCTTTCTCTCTTTTCCCCTGTATCTCTGTCCCTACCATACAAACGCACACTAAACCCATCTGTACGTTATCATAACTCTCACGACCAGCCACACCCCCCCCTCACCCCGGTAGAGTGGCACAGAGCCAATGACGACTCTCTCTCTCTCTCTCTCTCTCTCTCTCTCTCTCTCTCTCTCTCTCTCTCTCTCTCTTGCCAGCCGCCCAAAAAACACCTCACATATAAACCTCTTATCTCTTACATCCAGCGCCATATGCCTCTTACCCCCCCCCCTCTTACCCCCAATGTAATGAACTCGGGAGACATAACCATGATCATTTCCACGCTGACCTCCGGCGGGAGATGATGACAAATTTACACTGCGATGGTGATGATGATGGAGGTGATGGTGATGAAGATGAAGATGATAATGATGATGATGATTTTAAGTAAATATCAGGATTTAAAAAAAAATGTGGCGCAATAAGTGACAATGAGAAGGGAAAAGAGAGAGAGAGAGAGACAGAGAGACAGAGAGACAGAGAGAGAGAGAGAGAAGGGCAGAGGGCAATGGAAGGAAGGAGAGAGGACGGGGAGGGGAGAGAGAGAAAGAGAAAGGGAAAAGGGCAGGATGGAGGGAGGGGGCAGGGAGGGGAAAGCGGTTGACAGAAAAAGGGAGGTGATGATGGGTGGGTGGGTATCCATTGTCATGAAAACCTACTGCTACCAGGCATAGAATGGAAAATAAACAAAGCGAGAGCAAAAAAAAAAAAAAAAAAAGTGCGGACAGCCATTCCGAAGCCGCGTAAAGCATCCCCATCTCATATCTCAAATTCTCGCCAAATCTCGCAAAGTCTCACCAACGGCGGCCATCACCAGCAATGCCACAGACCAACAACAAGAGCGACCGAAACGGCTGCGGGCGGTTGGCATGACGTCCACCCAGAGCCAATGACCGTCTGAACATACGCCGAACTCGTGAAATGCACTCGACGCACCGAGGGATTTACAGCTGATGAACGATGGGGGTTGGGGTGGGGTGGGGGTTGAGGGTGAGGGTTGAGGGTGAGGGTTGAGGGTGGGGGTTGAGGGTGAGGGTTGAGGGTGAGGGTTGAGGATGGGGTAGGGTGGGGGTTGAGGGTGGGGTTGAGGGTGGGGGTTGGGGTGAGGGTTGGGGTGGGGTTGAGGATGGGGTTGGGGTGGGGTAGGGTGGGGGTTGAGGGTGAGGGTTGAGGGTGAAGGTTGAGGATGGGGTTGAGGGTGGGGGTTGGGGTGGGGGTTGGGGTGAGGTTGGGGTGGGGTTGGGGTGTACGTTGGGAAGGGGGATGGGGGGGTTAAGGGGGATTGGAGGGTTAAGGGTTAGGGTTCGGGGCTAGGGTAAAGGGTGGGGGGATGAAGTTTGGGGAGGGGGACAGAATAAAGGGTGGGGGATGGGGTTGGGTAAGGGTAGCGGGTGAGGGGGGGGGGGGGAAGTTGTATGGACATAAAGGAGTCGAGAGAAGCGGAGGGAAAGGAGAGAAATGGGAGAGAGGGGAAAACATCTGAAGGAGAGCGCAAGGACAAGTTAAAATGGATAAAAGGGGAAAGCGAGAGGGGAGGCAGAAAGAGAATGGGAAAGCAAGGGAAGAGGACGAGAGAGGGGACTGGCCGAAAAAAAAAGGAGTAGGGGGAAAGAGAGGGGACCGCGTGTAACGAAGGAAAAAGAGAAGGAAAAAGAAAAAGAGAAAGAGAAAGAGAGAGGGGGAGGGAGAGGGAGAGAGGGAAAGGGAGAGAAGGAGAGAACGAGAGGAGAAAAGGGGCACGACAAACGACGGGAAAAAAAACTAAAAAAATACGAGGAAAAGTTGTAGATGGATAGATAGATTAGTGGATTGGCAGGTAGATAGTAAGCGAAAGAGCGAAAGGGAGAAGCAGGGAAGGTACAAGATGGGAGCAAGACTAAAAGACCATCGAGTAAGACAAAGGGGAGATGGCATGAAAAACACAAACAAAATACAGGGATAGATTGGCTTGACTAAAAAGACAATAGGCAAATAAGAGGAAGAATAAAAAAGAAGAAGAAGAGGAATGTACACCGAACGGCTTCAGAAAAGAGAGAATTGCAAAGATCGAAATCGCAACACAATATCTCTCCCGATCAATATCCAGATCCTTAAATGTGTTGACTAAGAAAACTCGAACGGGAGGCAAACGCAGGACAAACACCATCAGCAGAACAAGAATAAGAGAAACACTTGGGACATACGGAATTTCCAAGGGATCCTCACTCATACCCAAACATACAAACAACCCCCATCCCACCCCTACACACACACACACACACACACACACACACACACACACACACACACACACACACACACATTCAAAGTAAAAAGCAAAAAATCTTGACAACACCCCAACTACACCCACCTACCCATTTCCAACCCCTACCAACCCCCTACCACACAAGCAAACTACATCCCCTTCCTTCCTCCCTTCCTTTTCCCTCCCCCTTCCTTCCTATCCCCCCCCCCCCCTCTGACTGAAAAGCAACGGCTCACAATGGCCACGAATGCTAGCTATAAATAGTCTGTGTTTACGAATCCTTCGCAACCCTCTCCAAGTACCTACACGTTACCCTCGAGACATAGGGAAGCGAAAAGGGAGGAGGGGGAGAAGGAGGGTGAGGGTGAGGGGGAAGGGGATGGGGAAGGGGAGGGGGAATGGGAGGGGGAATGGTAAGGGGGAAATGAAGGGAAGGAGAGTAAGCAAGGATATGGGGGAAAAGGGCATAATGGGAAAGGGGAAGAGGAGGAGAGGGGGGAGGGAAGGAGGGAAAGGAAAGGAAAAGGAAAGGAGAAAGGGAGGGGAAGGAGAAACCAAAGAGAAGAGAAATGGGAAAAGATAAAGGGAGAAAGTGAGGGGAAAGGAGAGGAGGAAAAGGAAGGTGAAAAGGATGGTAGGAGGGGGGAATGGGGAGAGAGGGGGGGGGGGAAGACAGTGGGGCAAGGGGCGCTGGGAAGGGAAAGCGAGCGAGAAGGAAAGGAGAGACGAGGAAGAGAAGGATTCGGGGAAAGTAAAAATGGAAGAAAAAAGAGTCTGCCAGCAAGAGAGAGGCAGGTACAGAGAAGGAGAGAAATAGAGAGAAAAAAAAGAAAGAAATAAAGAGAAACATACCAGCATACACCAATAAAAAACAATAGCTACGAAGCAACACTTACATTCGAATCTCTTTAACAAAAACAACACTCGGTATCAACATACGCTGATACATCACACCTCCTAATGATGTATATCCACCCCACAAAGTAACACCCCAACACTAAAAACACCACACAAAAACAAACAAACAAACAAAAACACAAAGAACAAACAAAACAAAAAAAACTAATAACACAATAAATAAAGATATAAACGAGTTATAAATCCGCTTAAAGCCCCTGAACACGACCATTCCATAATCTGGCAAGAGAATCAATACAGCTAAACAAGGACACATCGCCAGAGGAATGGGAGCAAAGGGGGGAGGGGGAGGGGGAGGGGGAGGGGGAGGGGGGGGGAAGAGGAGGAGGAAGAGGAGGATGGAGGGGAAGGGCGAGAGGAAGAGGAAGGAAAAGAAGGGGGGGGGGGGGAAAGGTGGTGATGGTAGAAGTGGAAGAGGAAGAGGAAGAGGAGGAGGCGGAGGAGTAAAAGGAAGAGGAGGAAGAGGTGGAGGAGGAGGGGGAAAAGGAGAAGAAGAAGGAGAAGGAGGAGGAAAGAAGGGAAGGGAAAAGGAA
>BOPN01006769.1:25000-32500 GCA_017312705.2 Penaeus japonicus
CCCCTAGCCGTCTCCCGTCCCCCCTCCCCCTTTCCCTTCCATTGCCCTCCCCCTAGCCGTCTCCCGTCCCCCCTCCCCCTTCACGTCACGAAACAATAGAGATCAGAAACAAGACTCACGCCAACAAAAGCAACAACTGCCAACAAATGAAACAAAAGAAAACAATATTTCCTAAACACAACAACAAATAAAAATATAAAAAACAAAAAACAAAAAGTTCTTCCAGGACCTTCCTCCCTTCCCCCTAACGCACTCTTCGCCCAGATCCCCTCTTTCGTTCTCGCTTCCTCTCCCTCTTTCTTTTACTTCCGTGAAACTTTCGACGATTAGCTACGCCCAATCTTGTTTGGAGATGGAGACCTCTAACAGCTGCAAATTGTAAAGAGTTCTTTCTATCTTTCTTTCCTTTCTCTCTCTCTCTCTCTCTCTCTCTCTCTCTCTCTCTCTCTCTCTCTCTCTCTCTCTCTCTCTCTCTCTCTCTCTCTCTCTCTCTGCTTTCCTCCCTTCCTCTCATCCCCTTCATGTCTCCCCCTTCCCTCTCTCTCTCACCTTTCCCTCCCCCTCCCCCTCCTCTCTCCGTCCAACTCTTCTCTCACTCTCACTCCACCGCGCAGGGCAACCATGAGTACTCCCTGATATTAATGTCGCATCTCCCCGCATTACCATGGCCTTTCCCCAGGCACTTCCCCTTCGTTTTCCTATCCACCTCGACCACCCACCCGCACCTGTGACCATGTCTACCTTTCCCCTTCCCCTTCCCCTTCCCCTCTCCCTTCTCCCTTCCTATTCCCCGCCCCTCTTCCACCCCTTCTCACTCCCTCTTCGCCCTCCCTTTCGCTAACACCACCTGTTCCAAAGGACGCCACACTTGAATCGCGTTTGCCTACGATAAATATTCATCATCTCCCGTTTTCTTCTTCTCCCTCTTCTTTTGTTTTGTCTTCTTCATCTTTAATATTTTCCCGAGCAGACAATTACCCGCCCAACCCTTCCATACCCAATGCTCCCTCCCCACCCGATCTCCACGTCACAACCTCTTCTCTCTCTCTCTCTCTCTCTCTCTCTCTCTCCCTCCCTCTCAATTTCACCCTCTTCCTTTCTCTATCCCTCTCTTCTTCCCCTCCTTTGCACGGTTGCAAGTTTCCTTCCCCAAACCCTCTGCATCTGCAATCCAAACCCTTGCAAGAAGACGGAACGGCAAGACAGCGGGGGCCTGATGTTAAAAACCAGGTTACCGGTTCATCAAGGTTGTGGGAAACTGCCAGCGTTCTACCAGTAATAATGGGGGAGGGGAGGGGGGGCAAATAGATGGAGGGAGGAGATAGAGGAGATGGAGGAGAAGAGGGGGGAAAGGAGGAGTAGGAGGAGGAGAGAAGAGGGGGGAAAGGAGGAGTAGGAGGAGGAGAGAAGAGGGGGGAAAGGAGGAGTAGGAGGAGGAGCAAGAGAGAAAAGAATGAGATGGGGGAAAATTGTGTAGGAGAATGAGAAAGAGGCGTGGTTGTGCGCTCACGCGCTCAGATAACACTTTTTTGCGGTAACTATCTCGCCACATAAAAAAATAAGGCTAACGTTGTTCCAAAGTATTATAACCGAGTGCCATCTGACAAATACATAACAAGTAGTGCCATGCAGCCAGGTAGTGGCAGCACGGCACTACTTGTTATGTTTCAATATAATGAAAAACGGGGATATTCCATTCGTGAGCTTCTGCAGCAGTGGAGGATAAGTGCACAAAAACAAACATGCACGCGCATGCACGAACGCACGCGCGCGCACATATAAACAAACATAAAAACTAGCGCACTCTTTCTCTCTTTCTTTCTTCTTCTCTCCTCCACCCCTAACAAGGAGGAAAAAAATAGGCAGGTAATAAAACGGTATCTGACACCTGGCAAACAGCGGTGCCAATATGGGTCCGATCCATACTGCAGACAACGTTAAAACGTGGCCACAATGTTAACAACGGGAGTCCAGGACGTACCCAGATGGCACTGGCACCAATGGCACCGGCACAGGAGAGGAACAGACGAAGATGTAAAGGGAAAGGAAGGAAGAGAGAGAGAGAGAGAGAGAGAGAGAGAGAGAGAGAGAGAGAGAGAGAGAGAGAGAGAGAGAGAGAGAGAGAGAGAGAGAGAGAGAGACAAATGGATGAATAGTCACAGCCATACACAGACGGATAAACACGTTTAGAAATACATACATATAAATAAACATACAGAAAGAGAAAGAGCGAGAGAGAGAGAGTATGCAATGGGAATGAAACAGGGTGAAGGGGCGAGGGAGTCGGGGGGTGCAGCACTGAAACACTATTATATAAACGTAAGAGGACACCCCCATCCCCACCCCCACCCCCACCCCTTCCCCTCCAACCGCCCTTACCACAGTCAGGCTACATACGACAGCAGCTACATCGACGAGCGGGTGTGGGTGAAGAAAGGATGGGGGAGGGGGGCGGGGGGGTTAAGAAAAAGGGCGAAGAATAGGGAAAACAAAAAGGAAGACGCAAAGACGGGAAGATGGAAAACGAGTAAGTGAAAAGGGGAAAAGAGAGGGAAAGACGGGAAAACGAGTGATGGAAAGAGAAATAAGACGAACGGTAAAAAGAGGGGAAAGCTCATGAAAGAAGACCCAATGAATATGAGAAGAAAATGAGAAGGCGAAGGAGGAGCAATTGGAGGAAGAAGAAGAAGAAGAGGGGGATCTGAAGGAGGACAGGAGAAAGAGAAGGAATGATGAAGAAAGAGACATAGCAGAGAACAAGGGGAGACGAAGGGCGACACAAAAAAGATGGAGGGGAACTGGTATGAAGGAGGATTAATAGAAATGAAGGAAAAGAGAAAGAGAGAGAAAGAGAAAGAGAGAGATAGTTAGAGAGAAAGAGAAAAGAAAGATGTGGGGCTGGGAAAGGGCAACAGGGGGACGAAAATGAACAATTCAATTTACGTACACTTCTCATTCACTGCATCAATAAAATAAAAAAAAGAATTAAAAAAAATCCACTTAACATAATGAAATGAAATCAATACAACTGAATCAAGATCAAGAAAAAAAACGAAAAGGAAAAAAGAAAAAGATGTGAAAAATAACAAAGCCAATCTATACAACACATTCCCACCCTCAATTCATAACAAAAGGGAAAAAAACGTATAAACCAAACACGTCCACACTAATCAATACATCAAATAATTGCAAAAATACAACCAACCAGCGAATATTCACTTCGAAAATGGCCTTACAAAAGGGAACGCATGATAAATATAAGGCAAGCATAATCACAATCAAACAATCAATCAATCAAGCCAATATGCAAACAAGCACGCCACCAAAAACGCAAGAAAAAAACAAGAGAGAAAGATACAGTGTGTGTGTGTGTGCGTGTGTGTGTGATAGAGTGAGAGAGAGAGAGAGAGAGAGAGAGAGAGAGAGAGAGAGAGAGAGAGAGAGAGAGAGAGAGAGAGAGAGAGAGAGAGAGAGAGAGAGAGAGAGAGAGAGAGAGAGAGAGAGAGAGAGAGAGAGAGAGAGAGAGAGAGAGAGAGAGAGAGAGAGAGAGAGAGAGAGAGAGAGAGAGGGGGAGAGAAAGAGAAAGAGAGAGAGAAAGAGAGAGAGAAAGAGAGAGAGAAAGAGAGAGAGAGAGAGAGAGAGAGAGAGAGAGAGAGAGAGAGAGAGAGAGAGAGAGAGAGAGAGAGAGAGAGAGAGAGAGAGAGAGAGAAAGAAAGAAAGAAAGAAAGAAAGAAAGAAAGAAAGAAAGAAAGAGAGAGAGAGAGAGAGAGAGAGAGAGAGAGAGAGAGAGAGAGAGAGAGAGAGAGAGAGAGAGAGAGAGAGAGAGAAAGAAAGAAAGAAAGAGAGAGAGAGGCGAGGCTTTCACTCCCCTAGGACGCGACCTCCCCAGCGAGAACAGGGCCAGTCGACGTCTTAGAAGGTAGCGGGGAGAATAAGAGAGGGAGAGGGAGAGGGGGAAGGGGAGGGGGAGGGAAGGATGATAAGGGAATAAAAGGAAGTTGGGAGGAATGAGAGAAGCGAGGGAGAGGGGGGGGGGGGGGAGGAAGAGAAGAAAGAAAGAAAAAAAAAGAAAGAGAAAGAGACAGAGTGGGAGAAAGGAGGTGTGAGGAGGCAGGAGAGAATAAAGGAGGGGGGGGGGAGAAAGGAAAAAAAAAGAAAGAGATAAGAGAGAGTAAGTGAAAGAAGAAAGAGAGAGAGAGAAAGTAAGAGAAGAGAGGAGTGAGAAGAGACGAGACCTGTAAAATAAATAAACAAAAAAGAAAAGCCACCAACGAAAAAAGGCGAAAAGGGGGAGGGGGAGGGGGGGAGAACAGAATAAAACCAAAAGAGATGGAGGGTTGCATTAGAGGGAAAAGGCGGGTGTATGATACAACAAGACAAGTTGGGTAATGAGATATAATACAACCAATTACGTTACTCAAGGCTTCACTCACTCACTCGCGCGAATCCCACCCCTCACGACCCCCTCCCCCTCCCCCTCCCCCTCCCCTACCACATATAACCCCCTTCGTTCCGTAGCAACCTCAACTCTTACCCCCCCCCCTCCTACACCCAACCCCCGCCACACCCTCACCACTCACTCGCCAATCGAGTTAAGCAACTAGCAAAAATATACAACACAATAGATACCGAATAAGAACCACCATAGGAAACGAGAGAAAACGAGGGAGGAGGTGAAACATAGCAAGAAAGAAAAGAAAAAGAAAGAAAAGAAAAAGAGAGAAAAAGAGAAAAAAAAGACAAAGAGAAATAGAGAAAAAACAGAAATATAGGATGAAAAGAGAGAGAGAGAGAGAGAGAGAGAGAGAGAGAGAGAGAGAGAGAGAGAGAGAGAGAGAGAGAGAGAGAGAGAGAGAGAGAGAGAGAGAGGGAAAGAGCGTAAGAATAGAAAAAGGGAGAAAGAATGGGAGAGGAGAGGCACAGACACAGTAATCGAGGAATGGAGAAGTAATTGTCTTTTTCCTGTACAACGGAGGGAGGGAAGGAGAGCCTCGCCTTCAGGTGTTTTCATCCTAATCGAGAAACGAATTCGCACGTAAATACGCACGCAAATTCACACACACACACACACATCCATAGACAAAAACAAACGTAACCTCCCTTTGCCACCCGGTAAAATGATACCGAGAACAGGTCGGCAGAATCTTCAAGAACAGCGCCGTCGTTTCTGCGAAGTGAATTGAAAGCAACAATGCTAACGTCAGTCGCCGCCGCCGCAGCGCCACGACCAGTAACGGATCTCTTCCTTCAACCGACTTACACGCACGCACACACGCACACGCACACACAGACACTCGCTCACTCACAAACTCATTTGCTCACTCACTCGCTCGCTCGCATCACTTTGGTTCGGCCAAAGTAATGCATAGATGAAAGAAAGAAAGAAAAAGAAGAGAAGAGACAAGAAGTGAAGCCAGGAAAGGAAAGGAAAGGAAAAGGAAAGGAAAGGAAAGGAATTGAAAGAAGAGAAAAGAGAGACGAGAGAGAAGCGAGGAGAGAGACCAGAGTTATGCAAGAGAAAGCCAGTGTCACGACCGCCAGCCAGTCAACGCGACATCAACCCGAACCCAACGACTGCAGCTGAATTTGAACGCCGAAAGAGAAGCAGCGAATGCACGCAGAAAGAGGGGCCACAGAGCGCGAGATGCAGACGCGTTGAACTCCAAGATGAACAAGAGAATAAACAACCGAACAAATTAATCTATTCAACAAAAGGAAAAATAAAAACAATGATGGTGGTAATAATAATAATAACAATAATAATAATAATACAATTATTATTATTATCAAAATAACAACAGTATCAATTATATGTAATTGTGACAATCTATCTTAATATCACGTGATAATAGACGGACATACAGAGCAAAATGCCACGATTTCCCCAACCCCAAGCCCAGTGGTATTCAACCCCGCCCCCAAAACCCCCTTCCCATTAACTGCGGGCCAGAGGGGGGGGGAGGATACCAGCAACTGACAAAACGACATGAATGGGTCTGCAAACCTGGCAACATGAGGTTAACCAAGGAAGGGGGAAGGAGAGAGATTGAGAACGAATAGGATTAAGATTAGGATGTGGATGTGGGTGTGGGTGTGGCTGTGGATGTGGATGTGGATGTGGATGAGGTGAGGTGCGGAGTGGAGATTTCAGAGTGAAGTGGAAGATAAGAACATCCTTGCATGTGTGTATGTGTGTGTGTGTGTGTGTGTGTGTGTGTGTGTGTGTGTGTGTGTGTGTGTGTGAGTGTTTGCATGTGTGTGTGTGCTTGTGTGTGTATGTGTGTGTGTATGTATGCTTGTTTGCATGTGTGTGTGTGTGTGTATGCGTGTTTGTCTGTGTGTGTAACAAGGGTGCTTCAATAGCGCGATCATTTCCATGAAGCCGCCTCCATCACAACCCTTTCTTAACAATTTACTTTTCTCCATAGATGGCCTCCCGTGTGCACACTGAAGAGCGTCCACCCGCGTACGCACTCACATCCAACATGTGGAATGTGGATCTGCAGCTGGCCACGTCAGCGCAGATTATAATAAGCGCCTGATAATAATGCTGATAAGCGCCTTAGAATGACAACAGAAAAGAGCAACATGCATTCATATTTCCCGTAATCAAATGACCAACAAAAAAGCAAATAAGATTTGTGTGTTGTTTGTTGCATACGAAAAGCAAAGTCGAAGTCAAAATATAAATGCGTCTTAGAGGCGCGCGCGCACACACGCACACACACACACACACACACACACACACACACACACACACACGCATACACACACACACACACAGCCCCCCCCCCCTCACACACAGACACGCCAAGTCCTTAGGCCTAACAACTTCCTCTAAAAGCCCACCATTTTGGCGTTCATCCGGCCGGTTCAAGGAATTAAGGTAATACGAAAGACGAGGCGAAGAGGGAAAAAAGGAAGAGGAAGAAGGGGAAGAAGAAGATGAGCACGATGAAGAGGAAGAAGACGAGGCGGAAGTTGAGGTAGAAGAGATAAAAATGGAAGAATAGGAGAATAGTAATAGGGCTGTTTGAATCATAATTGGATAATGCGACTACAAATAATAATATCAGTGATGATAATGAAAATAATGATAATAATGTTATGGTAATAATAATCAAAATGATAATGATGATGATAATAATAATAATAATAATAATAACAGCAACAACAACAACAGTAGCAGAGGTCGTAAACACAACGAAAAAAATCAAGATACAAACAAACAATAACAACAATAAAAATAATGAAAGCGATAACATGACCCCCCCCCCTAATCCAACCATCGATATCGCTAACCTACCTATCTACAAGATACGGGCGTTATCGCATATACAGAGGACTATCTCGAAGGTGAAACACATATGAGCACTTGTGCATGAACGCACACGTACACGAACACTCACATACGAACACACACACACACACACATACACACACACCAGCGCGAATGAGAGGAAAATGAAGAGGAGAAAAGGGAGGGGGGGGAAGGGGAGG